>JBAMBP010002730.1:0-79657 GCA_037044515.1 Phortica magna
AATATATGCAAATAACATAATTATTCTATGTTAAGACGTAATATTAGGTAAAAAAAAAATACACACAGATACACACACACATGCAACCATGCCCCCCACATACTAAAACACACACACACACACACACACACACATGAATATACCGACAAATACACATAGGCAGACAGACAAATAGAAGCTTAGGCATGTTCATCAACATCATCATCATTATCATAATTATGCTGAGTAAAAGAGACAGACAGAGAAAATAAACAAAAATAATTCATGAATAGATCAAAAATAAAAAAATAAAATAAAAATGCATACTAGACAAGCCAATTGAATTTTGAAAGAAAAAGAAATAATAATAATAAAAAAAAAAAAACAAAATTATGCATTTTTTTAAAATACTTATTTTATTTTTCTTATATGCTCTCTGCTCTGAGTTTTGTTGTTGTCGCCTTCTCACTTCCTCTGTTCAGTCTGTGTTTTTTTTTTTGTTTTTTTCTCCCACTCAAGCGCATTATATAATGCTGAACAAAAAAAAAACAATAATAACAAAAAATAAATAACGAAAAGCTCACGTCCCAATTTTTTTTTTTTTTTTTTTTATATTATTATTGATTAATACATATTTATCTAGTTATTATTTGTAATAATTGTTTTTCATGTTGTAAGCAAACACACACCATAAAAAAAATTGTTAAGAGTTTTTAGTTAGCGACTACAAGAATAACCGAAAAAAAAAGTCAACAAAAAAAATATTAGGCACTTTAATATATATGTATACATATATTTTTAACATAATCAAAAAAAATTTTTTTTTTTTGCAAAAATATTAAGTGTTAATTCCTTTTTTGCTCTTTGCTATTTGCCGAACGCACAATCAGAAAAATAATTTGGAACTTGGGTACAAAAAACTAACATATTTTCTCACTTTCTCTTTACACATACACACACACAATTGTAAAATATAATTTTTAATTTAGGTAAACAATTTTTTTTTTTACTATTACACATAAAAACAAAACAATTAAAAATTGGCTTATTATGAAAAATTAAATGTTTTAGACTTTTTTTTTTTTCCAACTTCTTTGATAAAGCAAATTAAGAAAATGAGATATAAATATAAAATGTTAAAGAGATACTCCTCCTTGATGCCATCAAAGTCAAGCACACAGAGACCAATACACACACACACACACACATACGGACACATACACTCACGCACAAATACATACATACATATAAACATAGTCGAATGAGTCAACGAAGTCGAAACCAAAAATTTTTCTTATGCTTCATTTTTGTTTTCCATATTCTAAATGCTTAAACGCTGAGGTATTGATATGGCAATATAGCTCATTGGATCAGATACCGTTGCAGATCAAATAGTTCCTTCTTTCCCTTCTTTAAATGAGTAGTTTTCTCAGAGCGATCCCAATTCGGAAAAGCGTCTCTTAACTTTGTTACATCGACGGACAAACGGACGGAATTTAATACTTGAAGTTTTTTTTTATTCATTTTTAACTTATTTATATTAATTTTTATATTTCACTTTGTTTTTATTTTACATATTTGAACTTATTTTTATATATGATTTCCAACTTTCTTTTTATTTTCATTTATATAAAAATATTTTTTTTCAATTACTATTAATTTATTCTTTAATCTATTAATTTTCTTTTAAATAATAACACTTTAAAAGCGCCTCGAAGTGAGTGTGTGTGTGTCTGTGTGTATGAACACAAATTTGTCTGAAAGTGCTTAAATAATTATAATAATAGAGAAGCTCTTTAAAGAGAAGATTGGCTCATTAGAGATGAGCATCGATTCCTCTTGGGCTGACTTTGGTTAGTGGGTTAGACAGAGAATCATCGACGCTTTCATTCTTCTCCCAACCTTTAGTGTGTATTTTTGATAGTCCAATGGGTGCCGCTGTTCTTTTATACTGATACTTTTTATACTCTTGCAAAAAGAGTATATTAACCTTATCTAATCTCCGACTATACAAAATATATATATTATTGATTCAGCACGACGAGACGAGTTCAAATGTCGATATCCGTCTGTCTGTTTCAGTGCAAACTCCTACTAGAGTTTTAAACATATCTAAAAAATTTAAACGCAGAAGTTCTTCTCTGAATTATTTTGATCGGACGACTATAGCATATAGCTCCCATAGGATCGATCGACCAAAAAGAAGGTTTTTGTTTGAAAAACTTTTTTGTTCTTGAATATAAATAGGCCAAATTATGCAATTACGTGTTTTTATTAATGCCTGACTATAATCCAAAGTTTTATACAATTTATATAAGGGCCGTTACCACGCCCATACAGCGAAAATTAAAAAATTCTAATAGGAATAATTGGGAAAACGTTTGCAAGAGTATATAAGTTTCGGAATTTTAAAATTTTATATATGTAAATGTCACAGACTGATGACGTTACTGGTGCTTAAGTAAATGACGTTAGAAATCAAATTTTCATATTAATCTCTAATATTATATTTAATGTTTTTTTTTTTTTTTTCAATTGTGTTTCTGCATTTTTCTGAATCGAGACTACCAAAAGAACAAAGTTCTATAACGTGCAATATTTTTTAAAACTTTTTTTATTGTTTTTTTTTTTTTCGAAAGTGCTTGGAAAGTATATTTCACGGACAGACAGACAAACCGACAGACACACACACTGACACACTTAGCACTATGCTCTGAGAAAAGTACATAAATACATATATATATATATATATTTATACATTTGGTTGGAACCGTAAAGCGTGAATCCAGGCCTGGGGGCAATAGTGGCCCCTCTAACCTCTGGGCCTGGTGTAACACCCATTTATCCCTTCTCTCGCCTGGCCTATATATGCCTAAACTCATTTAACTTGACCAGTTCCCCTACCATTGGACAGCTCAATGTTCCTCTTGATCTTTTATCTAACGGACAAACAAAAACGAATTGCTTGAAGAGTATTCGAACTTCGGCTAAGTCGAATGAATACGTGAATACATCTCGATTTTCATGTTTAAAACACTCAAACACACACACACACACCCACACACAGATATATACATTTACATAATACACACATTCACACTCATACATGCAAACATACATACTATATACATAACATGTACATATAAATATGGATATATGTATACATATATATGTATATGTATGTACACTAAGGTTATTATTTTTTGAATAGTTATTGCTATATACATAAATATATATATATACATATAAGTGTATATGTACATATGTATGTATGTATAAATATATATATATATATGATAACTAAGCATTTTTAATAGGTATTAAATTGAATTTCGTGTATTTTTATTCAAATTTTTTTATATACATAAATGTATGTAGCCTTATATATGTACATGTGTATACAAATATATGTGTATGTATATGTAGATACATATATACATTTAAATGTATGTATATAACGGGTCTCAAAGTTATATACATATTTACTTCTACAACAACAAAAAACAGCAACAAATTTGAAAAAAAATTTTATTTAAACAAAAAAATTAATTAAATAAAAAATAATTCGTTTTTAAGTCGAAAAGAAGAAGTTGAAGATGTAAGAAAAAAGCGATGAAAAATGATTTAAGTAAATAATAATGAGAGAGAAGAATAAAAAAAAGCAACAAAAAAAATTAAAAACAATCCATTAAAGTGAGAGAAAAAATCGTGAAGCAATTGTGTATTGGGGGCAGCCAATCAGATACGAAGCAACAAAACAAAAATATATATATAAAAAAAAATTAAAAAAAAAAAGAAATAGTAGTTTCCAACATGTTATAATAAAACCAACCAAGAACAACAACAACCACAACGCAGTAAAAAATACAAAAAATAAATAATAATAATAAAAATCAAACGAAGAGTTTCAAATGCATAACTACACTGTAAAAAAAAATAATAATCATGATAAATAAATAAAATCAAAGGGGAGCAAATGCAAACAACGCCATTCATTCAAACATACAAGTATATTTATATATATAAAAATAAATCCAATGTTTATTGCCCTTTGATTTTGGGCAATAAAACAAAACAAAATAATTTTTATAAAAATTAACAAAAAAAAGCGTCATTCAAAGTAAGTCCTTTTTTTCTTTAAGTGTTGTTTGAAGTTTTTTTCTTATTTTATTCAGCAACAAAAGCGATTATTTATAATAGTTAAAAAATAATTATTATATATTAAAAAAAGACAAAACTTAAGCTCAACAAATCGTCATCAACGCTTACAAATGAAAATACTCGTGTTTGTTGTATATTTCTTTTTAAATTTTATTTTATAAAGTATTAAAAAATGTTTTATTTTTAAAAAATTATAAATGCTAAAGCAGTTGAAAACACGCACACACACACACATAAGCAATGCGTAAGCATAAACGCACAAAAAGTCAGCAATAAAAAATCAAAAATAAACATTTTTTTGTTTTTCTTAAATTTAAAAAAAAGCCGATTGAATTTTTTTTAAATTAATATGTGTATAAAAAAAAATCATTTGTATTTTTTTCGAATTAGAGTTGTTGTCTTATTTTGTTAATTTTTTTTAGTTTTTATTAAGATTTGTATTTATTTTGTTGTTTTTTTCTTCATGTAAATTTCAATTATTTTTGTACAATTTTTTAACTTGTTTAAATTTAATATTTAATTGAAACGCAAATTTCGTTGTTATAATTGTTTGAAAAAAATATTTTTATTGTTGACTTTTCTTAATTGTTTAAAAATTTTGCGGCCCAACAACAGCAACAACAACATAAACAAAAATATCTAATTATTTATTAAAATATTTTGCTTTCGTAAATTTTATTTTACATAAATTAAAAAAATAAAAAATAAAAAGTCAAAAAAAAATATATATATTTTTATAGCTTGATTTTGTTTTTTTTTTGGCTTTTGCGAAGCATACTTTTACGCGCGTAATACCGAGAATGTTTGAAAAAGAATTATGTACACAGAAAAAAAAAAATTTAGAAGAAATTCAACAACAAATATATAAATAAAAATATTATAAATGAAGACCGTATAGAAAAAATTTACAACAACAATAACAAAAGGCATACACTTGCAGACAATGTGTAAAATGATGAAAGTATGATGAAGCTACAAATGTCAGCAACATTACCAACAAATGAATAAAAAAAATTAAAAAAATAAAGACAAACCAACAACAAAGAGTTGTATAATTAAAATTAAAAGCTAAGGCAGAGAAATGTTTCATGCATGCATGCAAATATGCAAACCTCTTTTTAACGGTGTACGTACTAACAATGAAGAAGACACACAAATACACACACACACACACACACACACATACTCATACAGGCTTAGTTCTAGTTTATAAGAGTAAGAATAAAAGGGGGACTTGTGGGAAAATGTCGTGCCCTTCCCCCTTCGTTGTGCATTGTGTTTTAGGCTTATGACTAAAGGGGGCTTAGTAATTACTATTTGTTTTTCTCAGTGTAGGTACTTTTGTATTTTTATTTACACACATACACACACACACACACTCAGACACACATACGCAGCTTGGGTTGCAGCATACTCACTTGCATTTTGCTTTGGCAATCAAAAACTCTCCACTCATCGCGGGCAGCACATTATAGTTTATTATTTTCAGTGTATTTTTCGTTAGTTTATTTTTCTAGTAAAACTTCACTTGTCTTTAGCAAAACTTTGGGTCATTTTTTCTAATTTTTTCCGGTATTTATATAATTTATAAATTATTTTTTTAAGCTTCCTTGTCATTATTGTAACGAGTAAAAACAAAGTGTAGCGAGGAATATGAATGAGACAGAATAAAGTTATTGGCTTAAGTGTAATGAGAGCTTAAAAATATTTATTAAAAAAAAAAAAAAAAAATAAGAAAAAAGTTTAAATTTTACCACAAAGCAATAACATAGCTTAAAATTATAATTGAAAAAGAAAAAAAAATTAATAAAAAACCAAATAAATAAAATATGAAATAAGACTGCACTAAGAAGAGGCAAGTGACAAGTCAACAACAACAACTACAACTACAAACACCAATTTCGCCGCCGCATGCCTTCTCACAGAAGTTACGATTCAAAACTCGTTGCGTTGGTTAGAGAACAACAACAACAACAATAACAACAACGACAAGAGAGTACCGACGCGAGTAAGAAGCACACGCGCGAAAGCAAAAGAGAAGGATATATATATAGAGAGAGAGGGAGAGAGAGAGAGCGAGTAGTGTGCGCAATCAATTGAGCTAAACGAACGAACGAACTTGCGTGCGTGCGTGCATGCGTACATGCGTACGAGCGAGCATGCGATAGAGAGATAACAACATGTACTTTTTACAAGCATTTTATTATTGTTTATTTTCGGCTGTCGGCTTTCCCCTTTACACATTGTTTGCACGTTTTTTTCTTAAAGCATAAAAAAAGATAAATTAAAAAATGAATAATATGAAAAATCAAGGCAAAAGAACGATTGAAAACGAAAATTAATCAAAAAATACATATATGTATAAAAATGATGAGTAAATGATTTAAAAACTCAACACCAATAAAAAAAAAAAAAAACATACACACATACATAGAAACACAGACATATACACACAGACATATATACACAGCCACACACACACAGACACACACACACACACACGAAAAGCAGAAAACAATTGAGTTGTGTTATAGTAAAAAAAAAAATTATAAAATCACTAAGAAGAAGAGAATATTTGAAACCCAGAACACGGCTTTTTTTTTTAATGATGTGTCCTCTTTTGGCATATGTATAATAATAATAAAAAAATATTAATAAAACTTACCAAAAGAAAGAAGAAAGTAGCACGAATGAAAAGAGAAAGAAAAAAATTCACAAAATGATTTACATTTCGCTATATTTTTTTTATTGAATGCAATCGATTTTTTTTGTTAACTTGAGAATTTCAATTGTTTATCGGTAATTATTTATTTATTTTTAATTAAATAATGAAAAAGTAACACAAATGTAAAAAACGTTCAAATCATTAAAAAAACAAAAATAGAAAAAAATAAGAAAAACAAAAAGTAGCTAAATAAATTTTATACAAGAAATTAAAAAAAAAGATAAAATAATAATATTAAAAATAATGATATATGCCTACATACAAATCTATTGTTGCTACTTTCTTTCGACATTGAATGATAAAACAAAAGAAATTCTTATGTATATATATTTTTATATATACATATATATATATTTATATATATATAAAGCAAAAGTAGACTTTTTGGCGACAGTTTTTTAACAATATAATTTGTAATTACGTATCAAGGTTAAAACGCGCAAAGTCATGCATAAAATTTGATTTCCAAGCATTTTTTTTTTAATAATTTTTAAGCGGTGTAGAAAACGCAATTTTTTTTTAAATGTTTTTTTTAAACAATTTTTGTCTTAGTTTAATAATAAAAAAAAAAACAAAAACAAGCTAAACATAATGTAAAAAATTTAAAACTATGCTTAATTTTTTTAATTATACAAAACAAAAAGAATTATATATATAAATATTAATACAAAATATTAGGTAAAACGCATACAACATACAATAAGAAATACAAATGAATGAAAGATGAGCATCAAATAGGAAAAAAAACCATGTGTGGACAACTAAAACAATTTAAGAAACAGCAGCAAAAAGGCATCAAATTTAATTAATTTTTAATAAAAAAATAATAAATAATTTATACCCGCTAAAATTTACTTTAAAAAAAGCGAGAATTCATGAGTGTAGACGAGAAACAAAAATAGTATAGAAATGAAGAATAAAAAAAAAACTTAAAATCAGTAACAAAAACAACAAACAAAATTAAATTAAATAATAATTATTAATAATTATTAAAATAATATTAAATTTAATTTTAAGTAAAAAAAGCAAAAAAAAAAAAAAAAAAAACAAAAAAAATTATTACAATTAAAAAGAAGAATTATTGAACAATTCACAAAAAACAAATAATCGCAAAACGTGTTCTTTATTTTTACACACAAACTTAAATTTTAATATTTTAACCAAAGAAAGAAAAAAAAAAACAACAACACAAAAGACAAAACCATGTCATAGGTTGTTGACACAAACACAGTAAGAGAAAACAAAAACCACAAAGTAAACAAGCGAGCAAAAAAAAAAACAAAAACAAAAAACTAAGCTGAGTAAAGAAAGACGTGTATATATATATATTATTTTTTGTTGTTGCTTTGCATTGCCCCCAACATGGAAATTAAGCGAACATGTGAATCGTTAAGGATGCCGTTTGGTTCGTCGATTTGGTTGCGCGTATACTTCGTGTGTGTTTTCGGCTTTGCACTTTGTTCGTGCATTTGGCATGCCAACTTGTCGTGTGTCTTTGCACTTGTCGTGTCCGTCATTCGGTTGTTGTTCATACTTTTATTTTTTGTACAACTTCGCTCAAAGTCGTTTGCAGCTGCCAGACGGCGGCAACCCACAGTTCGCTCTCATCATTGCACTTGCCACTCTGTCGCTCTCTCCATTTTTAACATTTTTTAGGTTTTGTGCGCGCCGACGTTTTACACAATTGCTTCACAGATTTTTTCGTTTCGCAGCAGGATTAAAAATACAAGAAAAAAAAAAAACACATTAAAATAAACAAATTTTAAAGAAAGACAATTTAACTTCTCCTCTACTTAAATCAGGTATTTAATTATGTATTTATAAATTATTTTTATTGCATAAAATTTCAATTAAATGTTTAAATGTATTGTATTTAAAAATTCTTACAGGTGATGCTGATGAACGTCCACCGCGAAAGAAAAAAACACGTGAATCGAATGGAAGCAATGTGAGTAGTTGTAATATCAGCTGTTATAATTTCAACATACACACAACACTTATACATGCACAAATCAACAAATCACACCCACACCTACATATTTATTTATACATTTATACATACATATATACATGCGGTTGCACAATTGACAATTGCCTGACAATAAAATAACAGACTGACTGATGACTACTGACTAACGGAATCGATGACTTCAAATGTTGTCCGTTACTTTTTGTTGTGCATGTGAAGAAGAAGAAGTGTGAACATTGCCGACACACCAACACAGTGACTAACACATTTTCACAAACGCAAATCATAACTAACGAACAACAACAACTATAATAAAAATCACTCATTGCTCATCATTTCATTTCATTCATACATATAGGCAACTAATCCAATGTTGAGCGGATCGCTGGCCAGCAGTCTGCATGCGGCGCTGGCTGCATCAGCTGCCGCCGGCGTCGCTTTACCAACAACATTATCCTCGCATCAGTTACAGACAACACTCTCATCGGCAACGGGCGGCGTTGGCATGAGCGCCGCAGCATTGGCCGGCCTGGGCGGCGTTCACAATCAAGGCAACATGGCAGCGGCAACGTCGACGGCGTCATCACTGAGTATGTGTTTGTTATATTAATAACTGTTACACTTTGAACTTTTGTTCAAATTTGTTTGTAATTTGTAATTAGTATTTTGTATTATTTTTTTTTTTTTTCTCTTTTTTTTGATTTGTGTTGATAACATTTCGTTTTATTTCTTTTTCTTCAACAATTTTTTTTTTTCCTTCAATAATTGTGTTTCTTCTGCTATTCGTGCATCATCATTATAACACTCTCAATGTGTTTGCTCGTACGTTTTGCCTGTTTATTCATGTCGATGTACATCTTGTGTCGTGTGTCTTTTTGGTGTATTATTGGTAATTTGCGCCGACTCAGTGAATATGCAAAATCCAACGGGAGCCATGCTCAACAACAACATCATCAAAGCGATGCCATTGTTGCCGCACACGTCCGGCAGCATGTCGATTACGCATAGTGGCAGCGGAGTCGGTGGTGCTGGCGGTGCGCCATACAATATGCACGGCGGTGTTGGTGGTGGCAATCTTAAAAACGGCGGACCAAATGACTTGACAGCGACGCAGACGGCAACAATGACAGCGGCAATGGCGGCTGTTGCATCCATGTCAAGTTCAATGCCGGCTCACAGTTATGCCTCAACCAATGCAAACACACAACAACAACAACAACAACAATTACAACAACAACAACAACAACATCATCAAACGTCATCAACGAGTAACAACAACAACAACAGTAACACTACAAACACAACAAACATTGGCGGCATTCGTATCGCAAGCAATTTACACAAACATGCGCACTCAATGAGCGGCGCTGGTGGTGGCGCCAGTGGCAATGATATTGTCGATCATACGACGTCATTGCTCGGCGCAGCGGGCAACGTTACCGGCCCTGGCAACAATAATAGCAATAATAACAATGGCGGCGGCGGTGTTGGTCTAAACAATTTGAATAATTTAAACGTCACTGCCTCGTCATTGTCAGCTAGCTCATCGACGCCAACAACAACGGCACTAGCTGCCGCCGCGGCGGCCGCTGCTGCAGCTGCTGCACATAACGTTAACGTGAATGATGCGGCAGCAGCAGCAGTGAATGCCTCGTTGGCTGCTGGCCTTAAGCAAATACCACAATTTGATGATCCCGTTGAACAGTCATTAGCCTCATTGGAATTCTCATCGTCTTCCGGCTCATCGGGTAAATCAACATTGCCGGATAACTTTCTTATGTCACATACTGCAGCGGCGCATCTCTTGCAAGCGGCTGGTCAACAACAACTGCAACAACAATTTGCCGGCGTTGGTCAACAGAATCAGCAGCTAAATATGGGTAACACTGCCGGCAGCGGTGCTGGCAATAATAGTCAACAACAACAGCAACAGCAACAGCACATAGCCGAATACATGACCGAATTGTTGTCAAAGTCGGAGCATGTCACCGGCATGAATGGCAATCACTTTCCGCTTATGTTCGGCGTTGACATGGCAACAGCTGCTGCCCAGTACCAACAACAGCAGCAGCAGCAGCAACAACAACAACAGCAACAGCATCATCAACAGCAGCAACAGCATGCGCACAATAATGGCTTCAATGTCGCCGATCTCACAACAACAAACGCCGCAATGGACAGTCTGAGTTTAGCGCTCGGGCATGCGGCAAGTCGTGGCGGCGCTGATAGCCTTTCGATATTTGATCAATTGCCGCAAATTACCGGCAGTGGTGGACGTACTGGTGATAATAATCATTTACTGGCGGCTGCCATGATGATGGGTGGCGGTAGCGGCAGTAGTGGTATGAGTGGTGCCGGCAATAGTACGGGCGGCGGCGGCGGTGGTGGTAGCAGCGGTTATGGTTCAATATCAATTAAAAAGGATATCGTAAATGTGAGCGGCAGTGGTGGTGGTGGTGGTGGTAATGATCATCATCATCACCATCATCATCATCAGCAGCAACAACAGCAGCAGCAACAACAACAGCAGCAACATCATCAGTATCATTCTTCACATCAACAACAACAGCAACAACAACAACAACATCATCATCACCACCACCATCATCAACAACAACAAGTGCCTGCTAATAACAAAATGTTAATCACACCGAAGCCCATCGAATCGATGATGCCAAGCCCACCGGATAAGAAAACAATATTGCCACCGCAACAATCACCCTCAGACTTAAAGATGCCGCCAGGCGGTGTCGCTGCTGCGAATAACATGGGTTCGGGCGGCGGCAGTGGCAGCAGCAGCAATCCAGCGAATCAGGCGAACTTCGCGCAAGCGTTCAAATCGGTACACGAACAGAACCTCAAGAACGCCAGCTCATGGTCATCGTTAGCGTCGGCGAGTTCGCCGCAGAACACGACAACATTGAGTAAAGCGAAGCCCGCTATGGACTCATTTCAGCAATTCCGTAATAAAGCCAAAGAACGTGATCGCCTGAAGTTGCTTGAGGCCGCCGAAAAGGAGAAGAAACATCAAAAGGAGGCGGCCGAAAAGGAGCAACAGCAACGCAAACACCACAAATCATCATCATCATCATCGGCGGCGGCGGCGGCGGCAGCAGCAGCAGCAGCGGCGGCCGCGGCAGCCTCGCTTAATGCTGCTAGTAGTGGTGGTGAACGTGAACGTGAACGCGAACGTGACCGAGAACGTGAGCGGGAACGAGAACGTGAGCGTGAACGAGAACGAGAACGTGGTGGTGGCGCCGCTGCTGCGGGTGCGATTAGTGGCAGTGCCGGCGAAAGTGGTAGAGGCGGCGGTGGCAGTAGCGGCAGTGCCAGTGGCGGTGCTAGCGGTGGCAGCATTGGTGGCAATAGCAGTAGCAGCAGTGCTGGAACAGTCGCAGTCGGCAGTGCAAGTGGTGGCACAAGTAGTGGCGGCGGCAACATAGGCAGTGGAACCGGAAGTAATAGCAACGGAGCTAGCTGTGGGACAATCATTGGCACTAGCAGCGGCGGTGGTGGCACCGGCGGCAGTGGCGTTAACAATAGTACAAGTGGCGCCGGCGCCAATAATAGCAACAACAGCATTGGTAGTGGCCCTATTGGCGGCGGTGGCGGCAGCAGTAGTAGTGGCAGTGGCAGCGGCGGTAATGGTACACTTGGCGGTGGCAGTGCCAGTGCAACATGCGCAAGCAGTGGCAACGGCGGTACTGGTGGTAATAGCAATACATCCAGTGGCGGCGGTAGTCATCAATCAGCGTCGCTGTCCGCAAGCATTTCCCAACAACAGCAACAACAACAGCTGCAACAGCAACAACACAGTAATAGCTCATCGGCGCCGGCATCGACGTCAGCGGCAACAGCCGTGGCCGCACTGTCAGCCACAACAGCGGTGGCAGCAGCAGCCGGTGGCTTAGTAACCGCAGCCTCACCACTTGGTGCCATAGAAAGCGGCAGGTGAGTAAAGCACAACGTCGCATTTAAAGCGCCACAAATTATTTGCTTTCGTTTATATTAATTCTAGGAAAAGTGTACATGATGTGTCGCAAGCGCAAATTTCACGCGTTGACGATATTAAAGCATCACCACAAGGTCAGAATTCACCAGCGCAACAATCGCCACAGGATCGTGCGGCGGCCAGACGTGCTGAACAACGGCGTGCTGAACAGGAGCGACGTCGACGTGAAGCGGTTAGTAGTGTTTTATAGTTTAGTGCTTCGTTGCTTAAGAAGAGTGTTGGGAAGTGTAAAAATTACTTATGTTTATTTGTTATTATACTTGCCTTTCAGATGGCTGGCCAGATCGACATGAATATGCAGAGCGATCTGATGGCGGCATTTGAGGAATCATTGTAAGTTTTGTTATCTCATTGGAAAGCTGTCAACTTTGTACTAATTTAAGCGCTCTCTTTGCCATTTAAGATTCTAACTCAATGTTCATGGCGCACACAGCCAAAGTTCCATCGACGATTATGAAATTGGCTACGACATAATCGGCGGTGGCGGCGGTGGCGGCGACTGCGCCGAGGAGATGCATAACGGACTAAATTTTTAAAACGTTTTAACAAACTTATAAATAATCTGTGACAGGCAAACATATTCTATCTTTTTATGCAATTATTGAAGTGACAACTGGCGCAAATAAACGCAGGAATGTAAATAGAATGATGAGTAACGACGACGATGGAGACAAATTATGAAGATGGCGTCGAAATAACGACGAAACCGCCGCAGAGCGAGCGAAAAAGCAAACAAAAGCAGCAAGCAAATGATAATGGAATTAATGACAAGAGCGGCTCTCTCAATAATACAACATACACAAACACATACACACATACACATGAGAACAAGAGAGTAGCTGTTCAGCTAAGAAAACACTAAGAACAAGAGAGTAAGAAAGGAGTGCAGCGTGAGGACAAGTTTAGCACAATGTTGCCAATGTTGCTATTTTGTGTATAGGAGAGAGGAGTGTATGAATGATCGATCCATTCTTACCATTAAATTCAAGACGTCTTTGAATCTTTCATACCTGCAAATTTAACACACCATGAAAATTACTCACAACATTTACACATATATACATACATATATAGTAAGCTTCCGCGCTGTGACGGGTGCCAATGTAAACTTTAAAAAGAAACAAAAAGAAGAAGAAAAAAACCAAAACAAAGGGCAACAATATAAACAGAAACACCAACAACAAAAACAAAAACAACAACAAAAAACCAAGCAACCAACCAAATCAAACCAATCAACCAGCAACAACAACAACGACTTCAAATTGTTTAATGAGCAATCTATGTGTACGTAACAAAAACAAAAATATATATATATATAAATAAATAAAACTAAATAATTTGTAATTAAAAAAAAAAAATAATTTAAACTATAAAAGAAAAAATAATGAAAAACTAGAGTTTATTGAAAAAAAAATTACGACAATTATTCAGAGTTGGAAAAGAAATATAAGTTTAAAGAAAATAATACAAAAAAACAACAAATTAATTACAATTGAAAAAGTGAATGAAAAATATGTATAAAAAAACATACACACACTTAGACAGATATATACACACACACACACAAACACACAAGCCTAAATATATAAATATGCATAAGCTAAAAAGGATGATGAAAAGAAGAGGAAAAACTATCAAATCGACAATGTTAACTACTTATATACAAAAAACAAAAACAAAAACAAAAAAATTAATAAATAACAAAAAAATTAAATAAAAATAAAAACAAAAACAACACAACAACAATAAAAACATAATTATTATTATTATATTATTATTTAATTAATTATTGCATAATTATTAAGCATGTACTCCTATCTACTCTGAACCCCCTTTCTCTACTCCTACACACACATACACATACGCGCTATGTATATACATGCACATGTATGTATATATATTTATATATAATATAAACAAATAGGCATATTTCCTTTTTTAGATATAAGTTTTTTTTTTTTTTACTAATTGTTAAATAATTTAATTGGAAACAACAACAATCAGAACAAGCAAAAACAAAAATAAAAACAAAGAAAAGAAAAACAAAATCAACAAATTTTTTAACATTTTTTAAACAAAAAAAAACAAAAAAAAAACGAAAACTAAAATAGGAAAATAAATGTTTTTTATATTTTCAATGCTGCTGAGATCGGTCAGAAATTTCAATTGTATTAAAGAAAAAAAGAATAAACAAATTATTTTTTTTACGCAAATGCTGAAGAAGAAGAAAACGAAGTCAGTTGATACTTCTTCGCGCTTCGTTGATTTTCTGCAACTTCACGCTCATTGTAGAATCATTGTTAAAGAAGAGGAAGAAAAAATCGAAACAATAACGCAAAGCAATTTGAATTGTTCATTTACAAAGGCAAGAAAAATTGTGTTGGCCGTGAGAAAATTTAAAAAATATTAGCAATAAAAAAATAGTTCAAAACACTTGTTTAATTAGTTAATTAATTAGTAGCACATTTTTGAAATTTTCCTGATTTTTATGTATATAAAAAACGCAAACATTTTTTTTGGACTTTCTTGACAGCGTTTTTTCACTAAAAATCAAGTTTTTTCACAAAAAATAAAAATATTTGTTAAAGACAATAGTACAATTTTGTTATAAATTTTTATTAATTTTAAATATTCAAATAAAATAACATAACAAAGTTATTTTAAGTTTTGCAATAAATTCAATTAATTAAAACCTTTGCTATTTCATATATTTAAAAAAATATTTTTAGCAAAACCTAAAAGCCATCTTTTTTTTTATTAATTTAAATATTTGCAGTATTAGAAAAATAACGAAATCGGAAACGAAATAAAGAAAATAAAGTTACTAAAATAAAAAAAAAATTCTATGAGAAAATGTCTTGCGTTAATATATTTTTTTTATATATATAATTAGCTAAATTTGAAAATGTGATAATACTTAATTAATAAATTAAGCAAAAGTAAAAGAAATCGAATGAAGCTTACATGCCCCTAAAGCAACAACAAAAACAAAAATGGCCACACAAATCCACTGAAAAAAATGTGCATAATTTATTATTAAAAAGAAAACGTAAAAATACTAGACAAAGCAAGCAAAATAAACATGATATATAAAAATAAACGGAGATCTAAAAAAGCAAAAATATTCAAAAACAAAATACCGTAAAATTGTGAGATAAGTTTAGATGCTAAAATCAACACAAAATTGTATAGCAACGCATTCACAATAAACAAATAATAGGCAGAAAAATAATGTGCAAAACAAAACAACAACAATAAGAAGCTGCAGTAGTAATAAAAGAAGAAGAACAACAACAATGCACTGAGCAAAATTAGTGATTAGTTTGCAGTGTTGACGACACATTTAAAAATTAAAAAACAAAATTAAAATTTGCTTTGGTAAACATTTGAGGTTAAGTTATACGTAAAACATATATATATATAATTTAAATATAATTCAGTCCATTTTTTTTTTAGCTTACAAATAAATCTTCCAATAAAGAATGAAGAACGTAACAAAACTTAAATTTTTAAGCGAAACAAAGCAGAGAAATATTGAAAACAAATTAAGTTTTATGTCAATCTTATTTAATTAACCATTTTTTTTTGTAATATTATAAACAAAGATATTTTTAAGTGTTTTTTTTTTTTTTGCTTTAACGCTTTTTGTAAAAATGCGGAAATTTTCCCAAAATAAAAACATAAAAAAACAAAGACAAGTGAAAAACAACAACAACAAAAAACTGCTTCAAAACTATTTTTGTACATAAAAAAATGAATAATCTTTTATTAAAAAAATATATATAATTTTCCGATACACTTATTATTTCGGCGAGTAACAGCAAAAACACACAGACACACACACATTTGTATGTTAAATATATATTTATATATATGAGTATAAAATATATATATAATTTGTTGTTATGCTATTTAATTTTTTTAATCTAGTTTTAAATACATATATAATAAACATATACACATATTTTTTTTTTATAATTAGTTTTAATTTAAAACAAAGAAGAAAAAACGAGAAAAAAAATGAAACTGTAAGAAAACAAAAAAAAAATTTAATAAAAAATTTAAACAATAAAAAATATGAAAAGCAAAACAAAACTGATGTTAAAAGCGGTGTGGTGCAGAAGACAAGTGTTGTCGTTTGCTGTCGCAGGGTGGCGCTGGTAACAGCACGTATGATAGTGAGCGAATCGCAAGGAAATGAGAAAACCAAAAAACGGCCACTTCTTTTGGCTTTGAATTGCTTTGTTTTTTGTAAAGTGGCAGCACTGTGAGATGTGGCTTGAGTGCGTGTGTGTGTGTTTATGTTTGTAAGAAAGTAAAATGACTGCTTTGAAGAAAGTAGGGTGCAAATGTTACAGTTTGGAAAAATATATGAGTAGAAAAAAGAAATTATGGAAAGTCTAATAAACAAATCTTTTAAAAAGCAAAACATACAAAAAAGTTACATATATATTTATAAATATATATGTAAGTCTTCAACAATAGTTTGCTGTAGATTGCAGAATTCTTCAAACATGTCCATACATAAAAAAAAAACAAACAGAAATTTTGTAAAAATAAAAAGTTAATTAATTGTTGTAATATTTGAGTTTTCGTTATTTTTTTTCATGGCTAATCAAAACAAATGTAAAATATTTAATAACAATTAAAAAAGGAACACTAAAAAAAAATTATTTACACAAAATGAAAAAAACCTATTTTAAGTAATTAAGTAAAAATCAACATTAAAGAAAATACTATTAAAGTGTAAACGAAACCAAGTTGAAATATGAAAATAGAAGCCGTGACTAAGCTTTTCTCTTCGTATAAATTTTTTAGCAAGAAACGAAAACAAAACCTAAAATAAAAAACAAACTCCAAACAAAAAAACATTAATTTAAATTTAATGCAAAAAAAATTAGTTGTAATTTTGAAAAAGGAAAAGTGAGAACAAAGAAGAAACGAGTAAAGAGAAAATAAAAAGAGAAAACAAATATTTGAAAACGTCTTTTCTGTTTTATAAGCGCAGTACTGCCGTGCATCATAAAGCATGCACAACGCAGTACTGCATTATGACAAGTCCTACGCACGCGTGTGCACATGTGTTGATAGCTGTATAGTAAATAGTAGACAGTAAATTATGAGTACAGCGTTTTAAGTACAGTACAGTAAACAAAAACATGTCTTTCTTTTCAATATTAATTTATTTGTACATTAAAAACCGGAAAACGATTTAAATTAAGTAAGGGGACATCCACGAATTGCTTGAAACACATATAGTGTTGTGGTCCCTCTCACCAAAGGACAGTGGCGACTTAAATTTAATGAAATAAACCTAATGTAGTTATGGATGTCCCCTTAATAGTTAAAATTAAACAAAATTAATAAGTTATTCAAAATAAAATTAAGTAAGTTTTTAAAATATAGGAAGTACAAAAGGGGGTTCAGTCAAAAAAAAAATGTTCATTAATATTTGCAATATTTGAATGCAGAAACATTATTTGGTTTACCATATCATTATTGGTAGCAGTTTTTAACCGTTTCGCAGAAATCAGATTTCTGGCTGTGGAAAACGCCCTTTCCGATGGCGCACTACTTGCCGGAGTCGATAGAATTTTACAACTGGTCTTAAAGAGGATGGGAAACTGTTCCTTATTATTTCGCCACCACTGTAAGACATTGAAATCTTCATGGAAGAAAATGCTCACTTTGCGGTACTCCTTTAATTCGGCTATAATGTTATCGCTTATGATTTTGGTTTGGCGGGGCTGCATATAGTCAGCAAAAATAGAGTCTTCTTCAAGCTCATTTGAGGACAATGGGTCATGGTTGTCTGTATTGCTATCTGCAGCAAACAACTTCATTATTTCCCGACAGTCGTCGATTGTTTGCTCTTTTTCCTCGGCCGTAAATTGCGACAACTTGTTCGTGGGTGGAAATAAGAATAAGGCAACGTTGTGAAACTTCGTTAAATATCTTACAACCTCAGTTTCCAAAAGCTCATGCAACACACGTTTACATTTCTTAACTATATTTACATCATTTACATCTACGCAGCATGTCTTCTTTAAGTGATTTACATACGGTATTGTCAAAGGCAACGTCGGGCAGTTATTGGCTTCTAACTTCTTGGATGCGGCTTCAAATGTAGAAAGCAATCTGACAACGGCGCTTAAGTGCCCAAAGTTGTTTAACTCCTGTAGCCTGTAGAGCTCATTTTTCTCTATTAAAATGTTCGACATTTGCAACCAATTAGTCTCAATTGATTTGAGCAAATAGTACACCGAATTCCAACGCGTTGGGCAATAACTTTCGAGCATTATTTCCAAACTCGGTTCCGATTTCTTAAAATATTTGATGATTTTGTTGCAACGGTTGACCATGTCCTGTAACTCGGGCACTTCTTGCAACGTCTTCTCCAATACGTTGTGAAGCAGGTGGTTGACACAAGGAATAGAGTTGAGATCGTGGAACGCAAAGGTCATGTTTGAGTCTCGGTCGCAAACAACAATTGGATCGTCCTCGTCGAGATCGCAGCCGAACTTTTGCAGCACTTTATTAATTTTAGCTTTGATTTTCAAACCTAGAAAAATGTTGAGCTTTAAAATGGTTTCGCGTTTAAAAAAATGGCGTACTCACCAGTAAACAAAACGCCCTTCATTGATTTGATGGCCAGCAACCGATTTACCAGAGATCCTTGCTTAATGTAGTGTATGGTGAGGGACACGTATGACGTTTTCAAATAGTTGTCCGTCCAAATATCTGACGTGAGGCTGTATCCGACATTCTTGATCTTCAAAATATCATTTTTCACCTCTTCAAAGTGGAAATCATACAATTTCGTCACATTGTGCGCAACAGTCGTTGGATGGGGCAGCAAATCGTCAATATTGACATTTTGACCATAGTTTGCGCCAACTTCGATAAGAAATTCTGCTAGTTTTATGAATCCAGCGTCATTTATGATGCCTAAGGGTCGTCCATTTTTCACAGCCCATTCTGTAACAATTTGCGTGGCTTTCTTCTTGATATCCAAATCGAGCCCAATATCAACCTCGGTCTCTGGCGACTGTTTCACTATGTATTTCTTCTTGGTTTCCACTTCAAACCCGACGTCAACCTCTACCTCTGGCGCATGTTTCATCATATATTTACTATTAGTCATAATGTAGCATTTGTGCTTCACTAAGTTGGACGTGCTTTTGTCAAACTTATAGATGTTGTAGCATGATCTGCATGCCACTCTGCCCTCCACTTCGGCACCTTGGCTGTCTTCGAGTTTAGCAAAAACATCCCAAACTTTGCTTCGGCCACGTTTATTGGAAAACTTGTATTTACCGCTCAAAAGTTTTTCTTTCGCCATTGCGATTTCAGTCCTTAAACAAGACGGTTCATCTGTTGAATCCAGTGTTGGAATCTAATTCAAATGGAAAGAGCATTAATTTACGTTAATATAATAATGGTTTGCTTTCAATACGCTTCCAGTCATATGTCATGGAGTAAAAATCATCTTGATCGGACCACTATGGCACCATGGGAACATTCGGTCAGAAATTAAGTTCTAATGCCCCGAATGACCATGGTTATTCCAATCGAGTAATGCATTCGCAGTTGCTTCAGCTGTTGCAGTCTGTTTTAGCAAATTGTTTCTTGTATTAGCTGAATACTAATACTTACATCTTCCAAAACACTCATTTCGATGCACTTGTGTTTGATTTTTTGTACTTGCAATTTCCCCGCGATATTTTTATTGCGGTGTCGGCTCTCTTCACAATGCGTACTCATTTGTGTTCAACTTCAATTGCTTGCTTCTTTAATTTTATTGCACTTGTCATTTCTGTAAATTGATTGCGTATAAACGAAAAGTACAGCATTCTTGAATAGTGTGTCAAAATGTTGTACACTCTTTCTGTTTCGTACATGTGTACTTGATTCGTGTGTTTTGTGTACACATTCAGTAGGAACTAACTGTCGTTTGGTAGTCTCGCTCTTACACTCTATTTTATGAATTGAAGTTACTGGCTAGTCGCAGCTGTTTTGTTTGTGAAGAGTGCTGCCCCCTTCGTTTTTTTATTGATATATTCTACTATAGTCAGTAAGTCGTACGGACGGCTGTCCGGCCGGCATACTACATTACACAAACAACAAGGTTTTGTAATATTTTTTTCATTCGCCCAAAAAAGCTAAGGTGGCACTACGGACGTTTTTAGAATTAGGAGTGTGTACCAGTGTCTTAGGAGAGCTTAATACTCTGAAGTATGGCACCACTTTTCGTGTTCATACATACAAAACTTGGCAGCACTGGCCGACTTGCTTGTAAAGTTTGCGTTAATGCCGTTATTATTTTTACATAAATATTACGGGTTTTGCAGAATATTCGCAAGAAACTTTATTCTTTTAGATAATTTTTCAAATCGTATGAAGTTTATCAATAAGCTACTTGCTTTGAACTGTTGTTGAAAACTGATTTTTATCAAGCTCCCTAAATGACAAATATTTCGACACATGTGTAAAATCAATCTAATACAAGCGATTAACGACAGAGGATCGAAACAGGATCAGGATCAGGACAACAAATGTCTCGGTCAGTCAGCGTAAAAGTGCCGTTAATCGTGTGTACCTTTTACGCAATATTGCGACTGATTAACTTTTTCAAGATGTCTTTATTGTTGTTGTTGTACCTGTTCATCATGTGTGTGTGTGATTTGGCTTAGTTTCCGTTAGAGAGATTAATATAAGTAGCGAATCACTGTTTCAAGTTAAGAATGGTGCGTGTTAGAATTGAAAAATAACTGTTTTGTATATGTTTAACTTCATTTATTTTATACAAATTAAAGAATAATTTAAGAACTATTAAAAAAAAATTTATATATAATTAAAAAAAATTTTGTTTCAACTGGTAAAAAATAGGAGATCCTACAATATAAAACTAGACTGACCCGTGTGCGAGTGGGTGTGTGTGTGTATAAGAGTAAAATGAGTAGGAATCAGCAGTATTTGACAGTTGAAGGACTTCGAGGATTAATCGCCTCATGAAAATCAGTCGTAATTATGAGATATTCACAGATAAGAAGCCACAAATGCCGGCAAGCGTTCAACGCAACAACCAGTGGGTGGGCGGCCTTTGTTAGTGGTAGGCACGGTCGCTTATACGGCCCCATTGGCTGATAAGGCGGCAAGTTGTGCCTTGAGCGATTCAACCTGACAAAGCAGTTCGATATTTTGACGCTCCAAGTAAGCGGCGCGTATGGCAATCTCATCTTCCTTGATGCGACGACGGTCACGACTCTTCTTGGCGGCGGCATTATTCTTGCGGCGTCGTTCATAGTAAGCGGCATCCTTCACTTGACTGCCACTGACATTTGCAGCATTGTTGGCGCTTCCATTGCCGCTGTGGTGATTGCCGCCCATTGTCGAATCAAGCTGTGCCAGTTTGTCGAAATTGCCCGCACTCGAATCACAATCGCTTGACTCTTCGGCACGATCAACGCGATCCTCGCTTTCGCTGTTGTTATTCGACGAGGAGCCCTCATTGACGCTGCCGCTGCGTGAGTTTGTGCGACGCATCTTCGGATTGGTCACGGTGCGTGAGCCGCCATTCGAGCTGCGTATCTGTTCGAGCACACGCTTGCGGTACTCAGTGTAACGCTCGGCGCGCGGATTGTCGAGCAGCACATCGGCGGCAGCGAAATTCGCTGCTATGACGAGCGGATCGCGCGGAAACGCCTTGAAGGGACGTGTGCTCTTGGCATCCAGCGAACCGTTAGCGTTGCCAGTCGTGGCGGCCGACTTGGCAGGGCGGCTGGTGGGCGTGGTGGCGACAAGTGGCACCAGCGTATGTATGGTTGTTGTGCTGTCTGCTGCTGAGCTCGGCGAGTTCGGCTCAACAGTGTCGACTTGCATGCGCGTTAATGGTGAAGTTGCAGCCAGTGAGGCGTCAATTGTGTTGATGTTGTTGTTATTGTTGCAAGCAGCAGCGGCAGCAGCAAGTGAAGCAGCCGAGGCGGCAGCGAATGTATGCAACAAGCTCGCTGTGGCATTAGTAGGCGTGACAGTGCTGCCACCATTGCCATTGGGCATGGCCTGTGGCGAAGTTGCGCCATTGAGCGTTTGTTTGGGCTCTTGCTTAATGCCGTAGTACAAGGCCGGATAGAGTGAGGCCAGACCGGCGGGTAAGCCGGTGTTGCTCTGTTGTTGTGCCGCCTGTGCCGAGTACAGCAGATTGGCCGGTATGACAGCCGCTGCAGTGCCACTGGCACTGGCACTGGCATTAGCATTAGCATTAGCTGCAACCACTGCAGCGGCAGCAGCAGCACCAGCGGCGGCGGCGGCATTGGCAGCTGTAGTGGGCGATGTGATCGGTGAGCCGCTGCCATAGCTGAGATTTGTCTGATACGGCGAGGGTGTTTTACGTGGCGTCTCAACTGAGTCGCAGCGACGCGACAAATCGAGCACCTCAGCAGCAGCAGCAGTAGCCGCGTTGTTGTGTGGCTGGTCAGCGCTGCCAATGAGCTGCTGCTGATACGCATATGCGGTGTACATTTCCATTTTCATTACGTTCGGCATTGGTGGTGAAGGCGGCTGATGTTGGACCATATGAAGTTGATGGTGATGATGCGACGGCATTTGGTGGTGCAACGGTTGCGCCTGGTGGAGATGGTGCATCGTCTGATGATGGTGATGCAGCATTGCTGTTCGTTCTGTAAATAAATTGAATAAGATTTTTGTTAGCGACACAATTCCTATGATAAATCAGTTAGTGTGTGTTTTTGTAACTTACCATTTTTAATGTCGAAGAATCGTCCAGCCATGAGTTTCTCGTGCATCAACATTTTTGAAAAGTATTTTTTCGATTTTTTTTTCTCTTACTTAATTCACAATGTTATATTTTACAATAATCCAAATGTTATTTGTTGTTGAGTGAAATTTATTTTGTTTAAAAAAAAAAGAAATTGTAATTTTGTTTATTAAAAAGAGTTCACTTATTTTATGCGTGTATATTTGTATGTTGCTCTAATCGCTAACGTTGTCAAACGCAAACTGATTTAACTACGCAAACCGTCGGCTTATATACGCGCACTGGCAGACGCAACGCCGACGCCGACGCAGAACTCTTCTGGTTTTTAATCCTATTACGCTCTCACTCGCTCGCTCGCAACTGCACATTTGCATCCCGTTTGCACTTATACATGTGCCCATGCATTGACAATGGCTGCTGTCATATGACAGCGGCAGCAGGTATCCGAAAGTATTGAGTGTGTGTGTGTCTGCCGCTCAACCAAAAGGGTGAAAATCACACACTGTGGCCTTGTGTGTGTATGTGGTGTGTAAGAGAACCTTTGCGCTTGGGGCTTATGCTATGCGTGTGAGCGAGTGCGCATTTGATGTGTGCATTCTTTGGCTTTTTGTTCTTCTTTTGCAAAGTAACAATTTTTATCATCATCATTACGTTAGCCATGTTCTTAATTTAATGCAATGTTCATTTGCTCTCACTCACTTTTCTCATTCGTTCATTTGCTTCTTCTTTTTTTCGCTCTCGCAAGCGTGTATCAGTTTTATCCTCCGATTTTGTGGTCACATTCAAATTTTGCACTGAAATTCACTTTTGGTGCGATTTTACGACACATCCTTCGGCATTTCTGTCATTATGATTTTAATTTTATGAGTTTATGACAAACAACGTTGCGTTTTGTCTTTGTATTTATTTAAAGATAATTTTTTTAGCTTTTAAACATGTTGTTGCCGTTGAGCGATTTTCCGTGGTTAGTTTTGTGCGTGGAAACCCTTTTTCATATTTTTTGTTATTGACCCTTTAACGTCGCATTTCTGCGTATTTGACTTTTTTGACATTTTGATTTTTCATTAGCGTTTTGAACATTATTATGAGACAATTGAATTTTGTGGAATTGTCAGCAATTTCCGTATTCTCAAGGCATGCATACACATATTTATTTAGGCAACTGTCTAAGCCTACTTTTAAGCCGGGCCGTGGTCAATGCGGTGCCTCAAAGGCGTCGCGACTTCCGTTATTTTCATATTCCCAGACGATGATGATGGCAAGCAAATAAATACATTTGTATGTACATACATATTTACGAACGTAAAGAAAAAACAAAAACAAAGCACTTGAAGGTCAAAAAAAAAACTGTAAAAGTTTGAGCATTTGCTTAACGGTAAAACACGAACGTCGAGTTCTGTGAGAGAAATCGGTCTGAATTGCAATCGAATATTACTCGATTGCAAAGAGCGCAGAATTAAAATGGAGACAATTGGCACACACACATATACATACACGGATTTGTGCATGTGACTAAAGTTGCCAAAATAAGAATAACAACAACAACTAAATGAACGAGCAAAAAGTAGAAGATGACGAAGAAGAAGACGAAATTAAGTCATGTAGCGAACAAATTATCAACAAATTCGCAACGCTTTGCAAATAAGTAAGAACAAATTAAGAACGCCTCACATAAGACTTCCTAGAAGATCTTAGAGATGCAATGCAAAGCGCAACAAATGAACGAAAATCATCTCGTAATTTGCTAGCGAACATTGGAACAGTGGGACGGATGGACAGACCGACTGACAGCCATGGTTAGGGAAAGGATTCGATTCGTTCGTTTGCTCGTTTGCTGCTGTAGATTAATTTGTCACGGACAATAATTTCGCAAGATTCGCATAAAATTTGCATGAGCATGTTGGACAGACAGGCAGACAGACCAACTGACCGGCAGAGAAGACAAGACGAAAAGGTTGAACTGCAATTGTTTAACAACAACAACAGAAATAAGCATGTAGTATGTGCGCACATTAAGTAAAGGATTTACAACAAAAGCGCAACAACAAATGGATTAAGTTGAATTGACTGACGCCCCTCTGCACGCCGCATGCCGCACGCTGCACTCGGCAATGGTTGTCCCGCTGTGCGCTCATGACTTAAAACGCTCGCAAATGAATTACGTTAAACGCGAATTACGCTTAAATTTTTTGACGAGAAATGTTATTGGCGCAAAGCGAAGAAGAAGACAAGAAGCTAAAGACACAGTTTGAAAAACATGCAGTGATAAAAATATTGTACTCTCTCATAGCGAACAACATAAATAAGCAATAGAAACAACATGAAATTTATTAATAAATGATATGCTCTTTTATTTTGATCTCCCCTCCTTTGTTTATTACACAGCAACAAAGAAACAGAAAAATGAAGTGCATTTTGAATGAATAAAAATCGCAAAACGGATTTGGACTAAAAAACCGCGAGTTTATGCTAATCCGATGCTAATCCAACCACGCAAAAATTGCGGGGATTAAAAAAGGCAAGAAAGTACCGTTCTGCGCTCTCATTGACATACAATCAACGTTGATGATGCTTTGCGCTCAACTTTTTACCTGCACATACACACACACACACACACGTCATGCCGCTTACACGCATCTACGCGCAGTGCAACACAGATGCCTCTCTCTGCTTGCTCGCTCTCTTTCTCTCTCTCACGCTTACATGCTGTGTTAAAAAAGAGTTGTCGTTGTGTTGTTGTTGCTTTGCGTGTTTGCCGTTTTATGAAATTCCACAAAAAAAAAAAGAAAAAAGCGAAAACAACAAATTTAACACAAAACGCATTCACAATTAAAGGCAAAAATTAACAGACTTCGGTTTGTTTGCCTTCCATGCGCATTCTTCTTCTACACTTCTTTAACAAGAACGATGCAATTTTTGTGCAATCCTTTCGCGCATGCCCTTGAGCTTTCATTTGCTTAATGGTTGCTTTCTTTTTTAGAGGACAATTGCCTGGCAGGTATGCTCGCTTTGCTGCTACCGATGAACGCACGCTCGTAAAGTCATAAAAAGTGATGATGAAGAAGAAGCACAAGCAGCCGAAGAAGTTGTGACGAACGGGTTGGGCGTTTGCACACGAAGGCTCATAAACGCACTCGTTGCTTTGCGGCTGACATATTACCTAAAAAAAGAAGAGCTACCGCGAGAGAGAGAGAGAGAGAGACAGCCAGCGTTGTTGTTTTATTGCATAATGTGTTTCGGAGAATTTCTTTTTTTATTTAATATTTGTGAAGGACCAACATTTTTTAAGCATGCAATTTCTGTCATCATAAAACAAAGTCTTCATTTGACATTGTCGAAAAGGGTTTGTTGAGTGCCGTTGTTGTTGTTGTTGTTGTTGTTGCATTTTACAGTTTAGCTTAAAAATCAGCGACTAATTGACTGAAAGGGGTTTTATGATTATGAGTGTTGTTGTTGGCGAAAAGGGTTTGATTTGACTTTCTTGGAATTTTTAGTCTTGTTTTTTATGCGTTTTATTATAATTTTCTTTTTTAAGTTTTCACAAATGACAGATTGAAAACGCATACATACATACATTTTTATGTTGTTGCGTTTTAAGGTGAATAGCTTGAAGAAGAAGAAGAAGAGCGAGAAATAAATGGCGGTCAACACATGTTTTTTTAAGGCAATGAAATAAAAATAATAAAAAAATTCGTGAGTCTCTAAGCCAACTTTGAGCCCATTTTGCTGAAAAAGGACAAATTCATTGCAGGCCATTGAAATATGTCACCATTATGGCCATAATTATTGGCTAATGAGCGCAAGAAAAGCGCAATTTGGCCGTTAATGGCAAACGAACGAAATGAAAACCGCATTAATTGCATATCCTTGATCCTTGGCACGCCAACTGAGCCTTTTTGGCTTCTACATGTTGCGCTCAGCGCTCAATGCTCAATGCTCATTTGTGGATCGATCGAAACTTTGCGCTTCGCTGATTTCCTCAACAATTTTCCTAAGCATTTTATGAATGAACGAGACGTGATGAGGAGCGACGAGCGACGAGCGATTTATTGCAATTAAAAGACGCACAAATGGCATAATTGGGCAGCTCAGCTGAGCTCAGTTTAGTGCAGCGCTGTTGTTGTTGTTGGCTTAAGTGTCTGAGCCTGATTTGAGGCTCGCAAAAAGAAATGCCAAAGAGATGAGATCAACATGGGATAACAATTAGCAAAGGATTTGCAACTTTTTGCTTTGCTCTCACTCTTTTTTGCATGTCTGTCGCTTCCGCTTGGCAAATGTCTCAAACTATGTAATGCCACTTGGCCAACAACAAGCACAATTTGCATGCGTGTCCTTTGTGTCTTTGTGCCTTCTTTCTTTGTAGCCCTTCTTGACTTGAACTTCCGTTAGTCTGCCTCCCTCTCGCTCTCGCTCTCGCTCACTCTTTGTTTGGCTTGGCTTTGTTTTAGGGCTAAAATCGAAACGGAAGTACCTGTTTTGTGTTTAGCCTCATTGCTCACTGCTCACTGCTCAAGTCCCTTGGCCATTGTCTGTTGTCCATTTTCGATTGCCTATTTTGCATATTAGTCTTTTCGCTTCCTTCTTCCTTTCTTTTTACACGCACGAGGACACGTGTAATCCCCGTTTCCTACTTCAGACAATGGCAGCCCAAAGCACTTGTCTGACTCTCAAAACATTCTCAAATTGTATTGTTGCTCTTCCACAAATTTCGGAAATCTTCAACTGAAATGAAATGAAATCGAATCGAATCAAATAACGATCGGCGAAAGTTGACTCGTTGGAGCCAAACTGTCTGCCCAGTCGCCCACATGCTTGATAAGGCGGCAGCTTGTTTGCGCTTCTGTTGACTTTCCCAAGCGTCTTCAACGTCTTCTTTTCATTTGCGTTTCAATTACGGAAGTTTATATTTGTTCAACGATAATTTGCCGTTTACAAGCCAAAAACATTTGCCTTGCAGTGCATTGACTTGTTGGACACTTCAATGCAAAGAGTTGAAGTCAATGAAATGTTGATAATATTGACTTGAATCATTCATGCAAGCAGCAGCAGCAGCAGCGAACACTTGTGGGCGCGTGATAAGGCGTGAGTGGGTGGGGGCATAAATTACAAAGTGTACTTCATAGAATCTCTGCAAAGTGCAATTTTGCCGTCGAATGGAACTTTTTAATGGATCTTGAGATAAGTCATGCGCTGAGCTAACCGACCAGGAACCTAACGCTAAATGGAGACAGTTTTCCCACGCGCGGTTTCCATGCAGAATCGAAATTTGCGCAGAGAATTAGAAAAGTCATTTCCACTTGAAAATGTCCACTTGTGCGGAATGTGTGCGACTTGAGGTTAAAATGAGTTTGATCGAGTGCGCAAAAAGCTCGCCAGGTGCCTCGGTAGCAGTGGCAGAGGGGGAATTATTCCAGGCTCGAACTCTTCTGCCGAAAGGCAAAGAAATCGTAATGTGAATGCATAAATCTTTGATGCAATAATGCGAAGCTAATTTGGCATAGCAAAGCATTCCCCACGGGCCAATTCGAATGCAATAGCAGAGACCACACGGTCGTCAAAGTGTCGGGACTTGTAGGTGGCAGGAAGTACAATCAAAAATGGGCGTAAAAAACAAACGGCTACTTCCTTACGTTAGGTCCTTTGTAGCTTTTGTTCACACATCGAAAAGAGGAAGACTCAAACTCAAAGAAAAGACAAAGATAAAGAAAGATCGAATAAAGAACGCAAGTGCAAAAAGAAAATAGCAAAGAAATGTTTGTGAACGCCCACAAGGACATTTCCTTACAACGCTTCTGCTTCTTCTTACGCTTACGCTTAGCCCAGCACAATGTGACTTTTGACAGGCAAACAAAGGGGGGCATGCATTATGAAAGATCATCGCAATTGAAAGATGAAGAGTAAAAGACAACAACAACAACAACAACAAAAAAATTGGAAAATATGAGCGATTTTGCATGCTTCATTCGATTTGATGAACTGTCAACGGTACTTTGTGTCTGTGTGTGTGTGTGTGTGTGAGAAAGTTGCTTATGAAAAACAGTTGTAGAATCGAGCGGAGTTATGGCGTTGAATTAAATGCATTTGATTAGCTGTCAACGCGCTGGCCAAACAATCGTTTCTGCTCGCGAACGGTTTAGAACCGTTAGGCGCATTTGCGCTGACAACTGTCAATCAGTTACGGTTTATATACACACACATATGTGTATGTGTGCATGTATAAATCGACAGTTTATTAAAATATGAATAATCCCACATTTGGCAGACAACTCTTTCTTCTTACTTTCAGTGCTCTTTCATTGCCTTCTATTATTTGTAAAAGAATGCAACATGAGTGCACTGCGAAGTGAAGTGATTGACTGTCGCATGGACAGACGGACGGACGGACGGACTGTGCCTATGTAAGTGTCTGTGTGTGTGTATGAGCGCCTTTTGACCAACTTATAAAAACGCCCTTACAAACCGCCTACAAAACTAAAACCAAATTGTTACTCTTCTCGTTTTTTTTGCTTTTCCTGACACTTTCAACAATTGTCATTTGGTTCTTCTTCTTCTTGATTTCGTATCATTTCAATGGGTTTTACGGTTTTATGAGCAAATGCACCGTTAGGCGCGAACGAATGAACGAGTGACAAAAGTGCGAACATTATTGAATTGTGCACAATTGCTGTCAAATACAACAACAACAACAACAACAAAAAGGTGCTTTTTGATTTTTGAAATGCAAAGAGATAAAAATTGGACAAAGAACGCCTCTTGTGTTGCCTTTTCGACGGAAGGAAGGAAGTAAGCATGTGTGTGTGTGTGTGTGTGTGTATTTGCGGCGCATCGCATTAAATCCTTTAACGGTCTCTCTTTTTATACCCTGCACCTTATATCAGGCACGAGGGTATATTAGTTTTTCGCACATCGAGAATATATTCAACACCTAAAAGGAGGCGTGGAAGATCCTAAAAAGTACATGTATTCTTGATCAGGAAAGAGATGTTGCTAACAAATGTTGCTAAGAAATGTTGATAAGAAATGTTGCTAGGAAACGTTGCTAGAAAATAATGCTAAAGAATGTTGCTAGAAAATGTTGCTCAGAAATATTACTGACAAATGTCGACACAAAATGTTGCTAAGAAATGTTGCTAGGAAATGTTGCTGGCAAATTTTGCTAGGTAATGTTTACACAAAATGTTGCTAAGAAATGTTGCTAAGAAATGTTGCTAAGAAATGTTGATAAGAAATGTTGATAAGAAATGTTGCTAGGAAACGCTGCTAGAAAATATTGCTAAAGAATGTTGCTAGAAAATGTTGCTGACAAATATTACTGACAAATGTCGACACAAAATGTTGCTAGGAAATGTTGCTGGTAAATTTTGCTAAGAAATGTTGCTAAGAAATGTTGCTCAGAAATGTTGCTGACAATTTTGCTAAGAAATGTTGCTAAGAAATGTTGCTAAGAAATGTTGCTCAGAAATGTTGCTGACAATTTTGCTAACAAATGTTGCTCAGAAATTTTGTTGGTAAATGTTGCTCAGAAATATTACTGACAAATGTCGACACAAAATGTTGCTAAGAAATGTTGCTGAAAAATGTTGATAAGAAAGGTTGCCAAAAAATGTTACGAAAAATGTTGCTAAGAAATGTTGCTAAGAAATGTTGCTAAGAAATGTTGCTAGGAAATGTTGCTGGGAAATTTTGCTAGAAAAAGTCGACAAAAAATGTTGCTAGAAAATGTTGCTAAGAGAAATAAATGTTGACAAGAAATATTGCTAGAAAATGTTGCTAAAAAATGTTGCTGACAAATATTACTGACAAATGTCGACACAAAATGTTGCTAAGAAATGTTGCTAAGAAATGATGCAGACGAATGTGTCTAGCAACATTTCTTAGCAACATTTTGTGTCGACATTACATAGCAAAATTTGTTAGCAACATTTCCTAGCAACATTTTCTAGCAACATTTCTTAGCAACATTTTGTGTCGACATTACCTAGCAAAATTCGCTAGCAACATTTCTTAGCAACATTTTGTGTCGACATTTGTCAGTAAAATTTGTCAGCAACATTTCCTAGCAACATTTTCTAGCAACATTTGTTAGCAACATTTCTTAGCAACATTTTTTGTAACATTTTGTGGCAACCTTTCTTAGCAACATTTTTCAGCAACATTTCTTAGCAACATTTCTTAGCAACATTTTCTAGCAACATTTCCTAGCAACATTTTGTGTCGACATTTGTCAGTAAAATTTGTCAGCAACATTTCCTAGCAACATTTCTTAGCAACATTTCTTAGCAACATTTGTTAGCAACATTTTTTGTAGCATTTTGTGGCAACCTTTCTTAGCAACATTTTTCAGCAACATTTCTTAGCAACATTTTCTAGCAACATTTCTTAGCAACATTTTGTGTCGACATTTGTCAGTAATATTTCTGAGCAACATTTACCAACAAAATTTCTGAGCAACATTTGTTAGCAAAATTGTCAGCAACATTTCTGAGCAACATTTCTTAGCAACACTTGTTAGCAACGTTTTCTAGCAACATTTTGTGTCGATATTTGTCAGTAATATTTCTTAGCAACATTTTGTGTCGACATTTGTCAGCAACATTTCTTAGCAACATTTTCTAGCAACATTTCTTAGCAACATTTCTTAGTAACATTTTTGTTGACATTTGTCAGTAATATTTGTCAGCAACATTTCTTAGCAACATTTGTTGGCATCATTTCTTAGCAACATTTGTTAGCAACATTTGTAAGCAACATTTCCCAGCAACATTTTCTAGCAACATTTTCTAGCAACATTCTCTAGCAAAAATTGCCAGCAAGATTTCCTAGCAACATTTCTTAGCAACATTTTGTGTCGACATTTTCTAGCAAAATGTGCCAGCAACATTTCCTAACAACATTTGTTAGCAACATTTGTTAGCAACATTTCTTAGCAACATTTTCTAGCAACATTTTCTAGCATCATTTTCCAGCAACATTTGTTAGCAACATTTCTTAGCAAAATTGTCAGCAACATTTCTGAGCAGCATTTCTAAGCAACATTTCTTAGCAACATTTTGAGAAACATTTGTCAATGTAATTTTTTCCCATTATTTGCCAGCAACATTTTCTGGCAACATTTTCTAGCAAAATTCATCTGCAACATAAGTCAACATTTGCCAGTAACATTTTTTTGTCGACATTTGTCAGCAACATTTCTGGGCATCCATTGCCAACCACATTTATTAGCGAAATTGTCAGCAACATTTCTCAACTACATTTGTTAGTAAAATATGTCAGCAACATTTCAGGGCATCATTTTTGGAAACATTGTTGGCAACATTTTTAAGCTTGCTTGGTTAACACTATAAAAATGTGGACTTAAGAGAGTTAAAAACATGCCTATCAGAAAAACCGCCGTTATTTACTACATTGAAAAAGATATCCAGCGAACAGAAGGGAAGGAGAGCAGCCTGCCTACCGTGTGTGCAGGGCATAATATTGTCGAGTATACTCGACTACGCCGACGTTACTGTTTTTTGTGTCGTTCTGTTAGCGGTTTAAGTCACATTACTGTCAACTTTTTGTGAAATCATTTTTCTCTTCTTCTTGTTCACTCTTTTTTTTTTTTTCCTTTTACCGTTTGGTTTTGTCAGCTTCGTAATATGAGTCGAGAGTTCTTGATCAGTTATCCTTTACTTTGACACCTCTTTCACACGATAACGCTGTCTCGCTCACACACACACACATACGCCTTTTGCCACCTTTACGCCACTTTACTCTTTCACTTTTGTCTTGTTGCTACTCTTCCTCTTACTCTTCGCTTCTTCAGCATCCTTGTGTTGTCCTTTGGTCCTTCGACTGAAGTGTCTCGTCGTACAAATCCATGGGATTAGTGGGATTTGCGTTTGGCAGCCCTTTGTCAGATGGTTTTGTAGGTGGCAAACTGTAACTCATTCAACTCGCAATTCTCTATTCTCACTTTTCGCTTTTCGCTTCTCAAATTCTTGTAAAATTGAAATTATGAATTTTTGTCACTTATTTTTTTGTTTTTTGTTCTTCTCGCTTATGATTTCATATTTCTTAAGCAGAATTGCACTTTTTCACACTTTTGTTTCCTTTTTTGCTTAAGAAAGGAGACTCTTCTTCTTGCGTATCTTGAAATCGCTTCAATGCTTTCCTAACCCTTATTTGCCCCTTTGAGCATGAAGTGCGTCAGCTGTGCTCCTACCCCTCTACTCGGCCGTTTAGGCAACATTTGCTGCAAATATAAAAACTTCTTTTTGACTTTTCCACAGAAAAGCGAATATTTCTCTTCTGTTTTTGGGTTTATTTTTGAGTCTTTATTTATTTTTCTTAGCTCAGATATCGTAACAGTTAACTTGAAACAGTTAATCGCGGCTTAAATTAATCTCCGTAACGGGAACTAAGCCAAAGCACACACACACACATGATGAACAGGTACAACAACAACAACAATGAAGACAACTTGACAAAGTTAATCAGTCGCAATATTGCGTAAAGAGAACACACGATTAACGGCACTTTTACACTGACTGTCCGAGACAGTTGTTGTCCTGATCCTGATCCCTTATCGATCCTCAGCCGTTAATCGCTTGTGTTAGATTGATTCTACACACACATGTGTCGAAATATTTGATGACTTCAAATAAAATTTGTATTTTTTTCATGTGAAATATTTAAAAATATTTTTTTTTTTTTTTTCTGTAATTTTGTAAGTTTCACTTCTCAGTTGTAAAGAAAATTAATCTAAACTCTGACTCACTTATTTTTCAAGCTAGCTTTAAGCAATATTTTGTAAATTTTAAGGCAAATAAAGCATAACTATAATATAATATAATAAATAAAATTTGTATTTTTTTCATGTGAAATATTTAAAAATATTTTTTTTCACAAAAGAGGATTTTCAAAAAATTAGTAACCTTTGAAAAAAACAGAAGTTTCATGTCATTTGGAGAGCTCGAATATAGTCAGTTTTTAACTACAGTTCAACCAGTTAGTTTGTTAGAAAATAATACAAAATATTAGATAAATATATATTTTTTAAAAAATTTTCTGAACGAACAAAGAACAAAAGTTTCTAGTGAAATTTGTGCAATAAGCGTTATATTTTTGTAAGTAAAATTATAATAAAACTTTTTTACAACTATAAAAGAAACCTGCCAAATTTCCGCCGTCTTGACTGCCGGCCATTTTGTTAGGCAGCAACGGATCGACGCTGATTGGCGCACGCACACATGCGCCAACGTGAACGTGAACGTCGACGCAGCCAACATTGCATCATTGCACATTACGAGATGTTGCACGTTGACTGATGCCATTTTGCCAAGCACACACACACACACACACACGCACGCACGCACACATGCGAGCATTGCAGCTTCGAACGTGAACTGGTTTTGCAGCAAAGTATCATCATCGCGCACGTTCTCTCTCGCTCTCGCTCTGCTTCGTTCCGGCGCTCTTTGTTGCTGTTCTCATTGCCATTGTGACGCATGCACAGCTGCGCGCATTGCACACTTGCATTGATGCTCGCGCACACACACACACACGCACACTCGCACACGCTTTCACTCGCTCACACAAATCGCAACCGCTCTCTTTGCCAGTGTGTTTGCGTGAGTCAATAAAATGAAATCGCAGGCACAATCAAGTGGCCAACAACAGCCAATCAGCAGCGTGCAACCCCCGCAATATTTGTTATTGTGCTTCTTCTTTCTGCTGGCACAACTTCATTTTGATTTCGTGCCCAAAATGCAGAAACAGTTAATGCAACTTCATTAAATTGGCAGCTGTGCGTTAACTATGTGTGATGCCGTTCTGTCCGTCCGTCCGCCCGTCCGTCTGTCCATTTGGCCGCACCGATTTAATAAGTAGTATAGTGAAAGCAAAGGGGTCAATTGACAAAACAAAATAAAAGGGGTTGACCATAACGTGTGTGTGTGTGTGTCTCTGTGTGTGCAAAAACCCTTTTTGGCTCGCTATATGTCTTAGTTTTACTGTGCCACAGTTGCTTAATGATGGCACACAGACTAACTTAAAGGGTGTGCCAAAAAGTCTGAAAGTTCCTTTTTAATATTTCACATTTAACTTAAAAATGCAATGCTAGCCTGCTGTATGTGCGCTGTGTGTGCATGTAACATAAGCGTATGCAATATTAATAATTGCTTTATTATTCAAATTTAATATTTTATTTTCTTTTGCGCTAACGAAAGACAAAAGACGTCGTAAAGAAGCCTTTTGGCCCACCCTTTATATTTGCCCTTGTTAAATTTGGCACAACCACAATGCTGTTGTTGTTGTTCTTGTTGTTGTTGCTGTTGCTGTGTTGCGGTCACTTTTGGCAATTTCTGACAATTGTCGTTAATTTTCGTGGCTTTGCTTTGCTTCGCTCAACTCATCTCATCTCATATCGCCACCCGCCGTTCACCAGTGTGTGAGTGTGTGTGTGTGCCAGCAATGCTGGCGTTGTTTATGGTGGTTAACAGTATTCGGTCAACCCTTTGTCAAACTTATTTGGACTTGCATGAATTTGACCTTTTGCTATACATGTTTCATTCATCATTTTGTTCGTTTTCGTTTTCGTCTTCGTCTTCTTTTTCGTCATCGTCATCATCTTCTTCATCACTTAATTTTCATTCAACTGTTGACATATTTATTTCGCTCTGTGTTCTACTGTGCCACCCTCATTTCCGCTCGCTCCCCACCAACTCGTTGGTGCGTTCGACCTCATTTTCGTTTCTAATTTATTTCATTTAATATGCGGTCAAGGAAATCGATTTAATCCGTAGACTTGTCTGCCGTGCTCGCTTCGCTTTGTCACTCCTACGCATCATGTTTTTGCCCGTGAAGTTTTCGCCCCTCATTTTGCTAAATTTAGCCAAAGCCATTACAGCTTCTCCCCCCACAAGCACATTCGCTGCCTGGCTTAGCGAAGTAAAATGGCGTTCGGATGCGCCTAATTTGATTTGCATTTTCCATTATGTTGTTGCTGTTGTCCTCAGCTTCATCGAAGTTGCCAGCACAATTAAAGTGGCCGAATTTTTGCAACAAAGAAGCCAAATCGGCGGTTTTTGATAGGAAACGCTTGTTGCCTTTGGAACTCGATCTTCATCTGCTAATTACAAATGCCTTCAGTCATTGAACACACACAAAACCCAAGACGGAGAAGAGAAGATCAGCATGCAAGCGTGTTAGTGCACAAAGGCACAACGAAGAAAAGGCACTAATTATTCAACGAAAAGGCCGTGGAGCGCCTCAAATTACACGCCAACTTAAGACAACTCAATTGAAATGCAAATGTCCGCCATGTCATTAATCATGTCACATGGCAAATTGCATGCAAAAAGAGCACCGGAACTGAAGATCATTAGCAAAGCAAGCAACCGAAGCGATCCGTGGGGGGCCGTCAAAGTGGTCATGTTGCTTTCGGGCATGTGGGCTTGGCAGCACACAATGGCAATGTGCGGCAATGAGCACACATGACCAATGTGCGATCGTTGGCTGTGCTTTGGTACAGTCGTCGCTAAAATCATCAATCAGCCACATGTATAACTCTTTCCTTGCCAAAACGAAGACTATTTTCGTTAGTCAATATTTTCGTTATAATGAAAACATATTAAGCGTTAAACTGGCTTCGCAAAAAAAACAGAAAATAAACAATAATAATGATGACAAAGAAATCATTGAAGCAAAAGTTGAAAGGTTCGAAAGTAACCTCAATTTTGTGGCTAAACCATAATATTATTTTGTTGCTGATTTATATGAATGACCATTTCGATTTTACCTTTTCTTTTTTTCATTCTTTCTTTTTTTACTTCCTTTTTGTATTGGATTTCTTTTGGTCTTATTTATCAGTTTGGAAAAATCGCATCTTCTGTTGGCAAAGTAAGTCATTGAGGCGTATCTAAATACCGAATTACACCTTCTTTGCCATGCTCAACTCTATTTTATTTTTGTGCGCTTGTTTCCTGTCACATGCATAAAGAAGTCCTTCACGTCTTGACTGAACTGATGGACGGACGGGCGGATGAAGTTCTTGTTTAATGCCAAATGGCTGAGAAGCAAAGCGGCTAATTGGCTTGTGGCTTTGCTGCAAATATATGTATGTACTCTAATAGAAGTGCTAAGGGGGGGTTTGAGCTCATAATATAATATAACATATTTCAAAATATAACAACATTTAAATCATTTCCTTGCTTGTCCTTCATAATTGCAGCTGACTGACTTGCAGACGCATTTTAATCCTTCTACAACTTCCTTCCTCAAGTAGCATGAGGCGCCAAAATATTCTTATGTTATTTTTAAGAAATCTTCTGCACATCCTTTTTGTGTTGTTTGCCTCATCAGCAGCACTTTTGGTAACTTTGACTTATTTCAATATTTATTTATGCGTGTCTGTATTGTTATTCTTACGGTTTGACAGGCGCGGCGACAGACTAGACTAGACTAGACCAGAACTGCACAGCCCAGCCTTTGGCCACAAACTCAATAATACTGTGGGCAATATACTTTATTTATACATGTGTGTGTGTGTGTGTGTGTGTGTGTGTGCATGTTTGTCTTGTCTCAAAAGCGAAACACGTGCCCACTTAGAGTTGTGTTATTCTAACAAATGACTGAAGGAAGGCTCACACGGACACAACAACAGTTCCAAGGCACATTCATTCATACGAAAGATTCATAACCATCAACTTCTTATTCATTACCATCGTCATCATCATCATCGGTTGACCGTTGCCTTCGGTTTTAGCGTTGGCGTTGGCGTTCGACGCTATTGAGCGTAATGCGACGTTTGCATAAAGCAAAAACATCAAGTTGCAATATGTTATGTATTAGTCTGAAATAATAACAATAATAATACTTATGTATGACATCTCCCAAAGGCAATGCATTGATTTTTCAATATGGCTTGGCCACACATGCTCATTTATGCCATGAGCGTAGAGAGAGAGAGATCGCGCGTTGCGCGCGTGTAAACGCCCCCTCGAGATTAATGATCGGTTTTGTTCCATGTACCGTTTACTACCGTCCACATGACAATTGTACATGTGTTGTTGTTGTTTTTTTTTTGTACATTTGCCTTTTACTCGTGCGCTTTAACAGCTGCGCTGCTGCAGTTGACCGCAGCAACAATAAAGAAGAAGAGCAACAACAAACAACAGCAACAATGCATCAGACGTCCAGCATGTGGATGCTAGAAGAGCGCAAGTTCCAGTTAAGCATGATTGTACAAAAAGTTGTGCATACTGCGCGTGCTCTCTCTCACACTTCCTCTGTTCGCTGTTTGCTGCTCTCACTTCGTTGTTCTTTGCATTTGCGACATGATCGCATGCAATGTTGTTGTTTTGTTGTTGTTGTTGATTTTTGTTTTTTTTTTTTTTGTTGTTCATTGCTGCAAGGCATGATTAATGAATAGTGACCAATTTTATGCAAATTGTATTACTGTTGTTCTTCGCTGGCATATGGCGACATGTCTTTTTTGTTCCAAGTAAAAGACACACTTGTCTTAAGCAGGAAAGGAATAAGAAGAAAAATGAGAAGAAAAATAGAAAAATCAATTAGCATTTTCGAACAAATATGTTTCTAATCATTTAACTATTTGTTTCGGCCATAACATTGCTTTTTTTTTAATGTTCTCATTCATTTTTTTAAGCTCATTTCAAGACAAGACAAGTTAAGTCAGCGAATAAAGATCATGGACATGAACAAATCGTTGATGGCTTTTCCGAAGAGACATACAGTTACACGTTTTTCCAATTGGTTATGCTTTCGATCCGTCTTACACCACCCGTTGCTTTTATTTTATAATCACCGGTCCCACGAGCACATATATCTGCCAGATTATTTTAATTTAAATGAAGATGGCATTGAAGAAGAAATGCAAAAGCGACGTAGGACCGGTGGCATAATCACCACACTGACCCAAAAAATCATCGACTTCTGCAAGGCTATATGCGTATACATTTTGAATGATACCTATTGTAATTCGCACTTGAGACAACTTGAAGACTGTTTATTAAGAGCGACAAGAAGCAGCACCATCACGATTAGTACTGCTATGCAAGCGAACCTCTCAATGATGCATCAGAAGAACTTGTGTTTGCTCGAATCGCCAGAGAAGGCAAACTTGAAATGTATTGAAATGCAAGAGGTTGACTCATCTGAACCGCTGTTGTTGCGAAATCGCATGCCGTTACCGTTGCCGCCGCCGCCGCCGAAGTCTAAGCAACGTAAAATGAGAAAAGGCAAAAATACTAAAAGACTAAGACAAAAAACTGCAGTAACTAAAAAGAGGGCAACAACAAACTTAAAGCACAAACCGATTCCGCCTCGTAGAGCACCGAAATCTAGAGAAGTCAAGACAAGGCCACGTGTGCATGGTATGCAAACGAGAGCTATGACACGATTGCGGCAGCAAGCACAGCCGACGGAAGCCGAACAGATCGTGCGTGCCGAGCCGAACAATTCAGATTTGTCGAGTGTTGTACTCATTGAAAGATTTGTCCAAACCGTCGATTTAACAACACCAGACAATCGCTTGTTAGAATACGGGCGCCAACCAGCAGAAGAAACCTTGGCTAAGCAATGTTGCTGCGTGGTAGCCGATGCGGACATGCTGCTAAACAATGTGGATTTCTTTAAAATGTTGCAGAAAGTCGAAGAGCCAGACGAAAAGTTTGTCATACTTTATTTGCCTCACTGTGTCCTAAGACGTTTGAGACAGGAGCATGATAATCCTTTTGTGAAATATATATGCAGTCATGTGCAGTTTGTGGATATCATAGAATGTCTTAAAGTAAACTTTATTGAACACAAAAATGAAACAACACCAGTGATTGCTCAACAGGAATCTGAGGAACGTAATCATTTGATTGAAGTTACTGAATACGACGAGGCGATTGTTAATGCTTGCTTGCAATTAATCCGCAGAAACTGCAAAGTGGTTTTGGTTACAAACAGCGATAGTCTACAATTCCAAGCAACCTTGAATGATGTCGAAACAATGAAAAAAGATGAGTTTTTTGATCGTTATTAGAAAGTAGTAAGAGAAAACAGAGAGAGAGAGGGAGAGGGAGTTCGTGTGACATTGTGGCGTTGAGAGCAACGGTATGAAATATGGAAAAACGAATGCAATGTTAGTGTGGAGAGCAATAAGCAATAAAATATGTATGTATGAAATGCATAATACAATATTTATATAATTTATGTATATGTATAAATGTTTAATCCTTCCAGACGCGCACCTAAAACATCAATCAAAAATCCGATCGACGCCAATTCCAAATAAACACACATAGATATATTTCGCTTTAAAAGCCACAAGTCGCACAGATTAAAATGTCAAAAACTAGAAGAAAATGCAAAAAATAATTTGATTGATCTCTCTGTCTTACCAGGAAGTGGACTTGTACGAATTGTACAAGGTTAGAAACCAAGAACATACATATAATTGAGCAACAATACCAGGACAATATTGACGTGTCCGCCTTTGACGATCAGTGATGAATACAATGGAAAACTGCAACGGACAACAAAAAACCAGACAAAGCGAAGACAACCTAATTTTCAGCACAGCACAAAGGCAAATGTGTGCCAACATAAAAAGAGTGTGCCATGATGAAAAAAGTGAGAAAAAACGATAAACGCCACAGGCGGTGCGCTCACGCTCACACTTGACAAAGAAGAAACAAAAAACAGGATTTAATTGCATGTTATGAAGGTGAAGGCGTTATGCACAATGTCAACAGTGCAAGCAGCAGCACTGGCAGCACTGGCAGCGTCAGCAGCAGGTGTTAATGACAGTAAGAAGAAGCAACGCAAAGAAGAGAGCGCAACTTGCAAAACTTACAAAGCTCCACCGAAGACAAAATGCAATGCCTTACATACACGTGCCTTATATGGTCGATGCGTTTTCCAAATCATCAAAGCTAACAAGACATTCGTTGATCGTTAACCAAAATCTAAGCAAATATTAATACCAATAAATTTAATTGAATATCCTTCGTTCGGTTAAAAATAAACACACATATTTTCATACCGTCAATCCTTTTTATCCTTTTTATTTGTCTCTCCTATGCGTTCGACGACAAACACGAAGCGTGCCCGGCATGCGTGCAAATGCATTTCATTGGCGGTGGCAACGGCTGCATTTTCTGAGATTTGTCCTGATATCCTTGATGCCATTTTGCAAGCTGCTCTGCATCCAATAGTTGTGCGCGTGTGTTGAGCACGCGTAGGGATCATGACTTGATCATTTTTTGTTATTTTTCGATTGCGATCATTGAAAGATGGCAAACACACAGCCGCGTCATCATTAACGACGGCAATGGGGGTTTATTTTTTCGAGTCAAGTCATTGGAATGCGACTCAAGCCTTTCATTGGCTGTGCAGTTTTTGATTGATTGATTGATTGATGGACGAGTGAATGGCTTGATGGATCAAAAGGCGTGCTGCTCAGATCAGAGGTTCATTTGGCGTTACTCAAGTAGGCTGAAATTGAAATGCACTCAATTATCAAATAGTCTATGCTAATGGTCCAACCTTATGGATCTGTTTTGAACACGCCCATGTCGTCAAACAGCGTCGACACATATTTAGTAACGTGTATACGATAATGTAAGACGGCCAAAGCACATTAACATCAAAAATTGAAACTAATCCGAACGTTAAGCTTTATATTTTAAATCTCATGGATTTACGCGCGCAATGAAAATGTACACGTAACACGAATTTTTGCTAATCTTTGAGACAATTATTTTTCGTATGCCATTGAAGGATCAACGCTGTCTGATCCGGGGAGCGAGCAGGCGACCGTGTGTTGTGTGCGCCTTAGTCCGGCAAGATTAAATTAAAATGTCGCAGGCGCGCACTCGTAATCAGGACACGGCACGTTAAGTCCAACAAAGAAAAGAAAAAATAGGAAAAAGTAAGAGAAAATAGAAGCGAAAAGCATTCGATTGAACCGATTTGCACTTTACTTATGCGCTTAATCCTTTCATCATGTGCAACACTCAGTCAGACAGATGGACAGACAGACTGTTGCCTACCTGACGGCTGGCCAAAGGACAAAATATGTCGCATGTTCGAAATTGACCTGATTAAATTTTGTATTTTTCCCATATTTATGGGATTAAGTTCCGTTCAAGTTCCTTTAACTCGTTTAAGCTACCGGATTTACTTTCGTTGTCCTTTTTCGCAAATGCGGCTCAATTTTGAATCAGTTCACCATCAGCGCTTTATGCTCGTCGATTGGTTGGTCGGACGGACACACATTTTTATTGGGCTGGCTTAATTAGCACAATTGTTGTCAAAATTTGCCTTTCGTCATGCAATGCAAATCTCTCTAACATGTTGCACGGCCGCGCGATTTTAAGCATGCCGCACACGCCCACAACACGCCGACGGCCGACCGACCAGTGTGTCTGCCAATGAGCTATGCGAGTGTATTTGTGCTCTACATGCATACAAAATGTGTCAAGAACGAATATTTTGTAACGTTAAAATTCTATTTAAAAATTAGTCTAATCTTACTTATAAGAACGAAAGAGTAATACAAACCTCTGCCGTGCCTGTCCGCATGTCCGTTCTTTGTCTCGCATTCTGTTGTTTTCTGTTGAACTCAATCCAGTTTCATGCAAATGTACTTGAACCACAGAACTTAGCCACAAATATATGATTATGTATTTGATGAAAAAGCCGCTTTTGTCTTTACAACTTTTTGTTCTTTGAAAGAATAGAGAATTTTTTTCTCTTGTCTTTTTTATGACCCGTCGTATAAACATAAAATTTTTACACAATTCTTGTATTACATCATTTGGTTTAAATTTAAGCGGTAAAGTTACGCGTTGTCTTGAGTTGGCGTTGGAGAGTGTTGTAGTTGTAATGAAAGGAAATGTACTGATTTTGGGATTATCTTCGTTGTATGGTGGGCGACTTTTGTTGCATGAGCTCGGTGGCTCTTTGTAACATGGGACATATGAATACGAAATTGTGGGTACGATAGCAGTGGTGGTCATGTGACATTGCTCGTTGGCGTCGCGTAGCAGGAGCAGCACTGCACTTGACAATGTTGCCTTTTATTGCAAATGAGACTTGATGCTGGCGCACCGATTGATTGCATAAATGATGCAAGGCAGAGATGCCTTAATAAATAAATACATAAGTACTTTAATTTTCTTGGAATTCTCGTCTCCACAAAAACGCATTTAACGACGCCATTTTGTAAAAGCGCCCACATCAATTTGGACAACCCTTTGATATTTGTGTTGTTGATGTTAGTTTTGTTGTGTCTTGTTGGGCATTATGAGTTGTGCAGTCCTAATAAAAACGAATGATGGACAGACAGACGACAGACGCATGCGAATCGAATCTCATTAAATTGTGTGGCAAAGCATAATGGCGCGCGCAACGCAAGGGTTGAAATGTTGGTGTTCTTGAACAGCAACAAAGCAGAAGGGGGAAGGCACAGGCGGAAGCGTTTATGGGGTTGACGCATTGATTGCATGTCGATTGCGTTTATCGTTTGTCGTTTGTGGCTGACATCAAATTTCGATGACACGTGACGCGTGAGTTAAATGAAAGCACACTTAAATAGAAAATGGCGATCAAGTATCACCGGGATTAAAGTGTTTTGCACTAAAAAAGATATACAATTTAATGGTGTGCCAAAGTACAGTTGACAACTCAATTGCGAATGATTGCGAACTCTTTCTTTTTTTTTTGTTTTATTTATTTCCGAATTGTAATGTCATCGAATGGTCATTACAAGTGCCGTTAGACGACGACGTTGACGTCGCTTTAAAACAGTTAAGCAAACACGTTTTGTGCAAAGTGAAAGACAAAAGGACACTTTTTGACGTTGATGAAGAAGACAAAAAATCTGACGAATGAAACATGTACGCAGAAGGCGTTTCATGTCCGCCGCCGCCGACAAATGGTTGACCACAAAAATTCCTTTCCATCTACGCAGACTTTGTGTCAACAAACGTAGGCGCAAAGCACCGTTACTTGCTGTTTTTTCTTTACTGTTTGAGCTCCTTAACCGTTCATCGTTCGCTTCGGTCATTTGTTAGTTTGTTGGCATAATCATCGTTCCTTTCATTGATTGAGCCATTATGACCAAATGCAGCGGTAAATTTTTAGTGTGAACGTATTAGTTCTCAAACGTTTTTATTTTTTTTTTTGTTTTTTGTTTTTATTTTTTGCTGAGTCAAAATCAGTTGAAATCCTTTTAAACGTCCGTTCCGTGCATAATTTCTCACCAATTCCGATCGAAGACAATGCAAGATGTGCTATTGTTTTACTATATTGTCGAAATAGGTTGCTTCGACACATGAAGGAGCGAGAAGTCAGATTCCTTTGAATTCCTTTTTCTCTCGTAATAACTGTAAGATTCACAACAACAAGTTGAGACTCAATTTGGCAAAGAAACTTAACAAATATTCGTATCTTATGCAATCAATTTAAACTTATTCTTGAATTCGGTCGTATCCTTGTAGGAAACTTTTCTTAAGGTAAATCAATAAGAAAACTCTCAGCCGACTTTCACCAAAGTCCTGAGCACGTTTAGAGGCTATTGGCTTTTTCAACTTTGATCAACTTTCAATTGCATATAAGCCAAGAAAGACAAATGCCGTGCAACCTGAACTGCCGGACTGACTGAACGCTCAGCGATGCAATCGAAACCGGGCAAAGCCACAGAGACTTGTGAAAAAGAGGCGTCGCAGGCAACGCCGCCCGGACTCAGACCGACCGAATGGGATAACTTGAGTTGTTCTAAAGATTATTTAGCATAAAATTTGTTAATTTTTCAGAAGTAGCAAACAAAACACAAGAAAAGAAGAATACAAACGTTACAAAAAAAAGTTGTGCGCAAAGAAAGGACACACAAAAAAGGATTACGCTAAGGCTAAAGCGTAAAAATGCTGTTAAATCCTTTTTAGTTTTCATTTGTAGGAAAATTGCCAAAAAGAAAAAAACAACAAACACACACAGATAGAGAGAGAGACTTGGTTATGTCTGCTTAGAGCACGAGTCTCCGATGTGTTGACTGCGCTTGTTGTTGACTTAAGATTACGTCGAACAATGTCCTGGACAGACGCAAAGGTCGACGGACGGACATCGTGCAATTACACTTGACAATGACGCTGCAGCTACTTGAGCAGGAACAACAGCATTAAGTAAGACGTACAAAATAAACAAATTTACAAAAGTTTTACATGAAAAAATGATGCGATTTTTTGTGTTTTTGTTTTTTCATTTTAATTTTTAACAATTTTTGACGCTGAAAGCTTTTAAAGAAGAGTGCGGAAAGTTCTACGTCTTCTTGATGACATGCGCCAAATCATAAACGCCGCGCACGCACTTCAGCTTAACGCCGGGCACATCCTGGAGGCGACCCACTCGACAGAGCACGATGTTGTGCTCCTGCAGATTATGACCGATGCCGGGTATATAGGCGACCATCTCCTTGCCGGTGGACAGACGCACGAGCACACATTTACGATTGGCTGAGTTCGGTTTCTTCGGCTTCTTGATGAGCGTCTTCAGTACAACGCCCTTGGCGGAGGGCTTGCCATCCAGCGGCTGACGGGGCGGACGTGTCTTGATGTGCGGACCGCTGCGATGCATTTGATTGAGAGAAGCCATTTCGCGGGTCAATGTTGTCAGCGCTGTGCTGTTCCATACTGAAATGAGCAAAAGTTTATTAAATTAATAATCAGAATAACAATAGTTGCATTAATATAAATACAAGACGGAGTAAAACTGTCGAGTGGCGTATGTGATATGTTGGCTCTATGTAACATAAGGCGAAGCGTTCAAATAAAAGTAACAACTGTACATTATCAATGGCCATGTTCATCAAGTCCAACATGACCATACATGATCATTAGGCAGACAACCACAGCTGTCAGTCGGTTGGCCATGGCCCAACGGCTTAAACATGAAGAACAATAAACATTTGGTCATACAAAAAGCCAAAAAGCGATGAGAGTCGGGAAAAAAGACAAAAAAAAAAACAACACAAAACAAAACCAAAAGAAAGGCAGAAAGAAAAGAGTGAAAGGCTATCAAAAATATGAAATGCGTAAAAGCAACAAAAATACAACAAATGACAAAAAGGATACCCAAAAATGCAGATTGCGAACAATGAGAAACTCGGCGAGCCAGCTAATCTCTGTGAAAATCTCGCAAAAATAATTCTCAATCTGTGCGTTGTGTTGGTGTGTGTGTGTGTGTAAGTGCCTGGTCAACGTTGATGACGCTGACAATGATAATGTGCCCAAACAAAGACAACATGAAAGAGTAAAACCAACGAGTTGATCACATGGTGCCTGCTGCTTTATGTGGGCCATGCTGCCTCTGCCACTGCCGTTGTCGCAGTCGCTGCTAATAATTGCAGCCAAATGACGCTGACGTTGACGACCAATGTTATTTGACGAACGCCTAACAATAACAAACGGAACAATGAACAACATTCAACATTAAAGGAATGCGCGGCGAGTCTTGTCCGGCGATGCGACGACAGTGGCTGCGGCATGAGCTTGTATCCTTTCACTACACTTGATTGATTTGAGAATGCGAATGACAACAACAACAACGACAACAAAAACTGTTTGCAGCACTGAGAAAATAGTTGACGTTGGCGTAGAAATAATATGGAATATTTTTTTGGTTTTGTATTAAAAATGAGTGCAAAGCGTGGGACAGTTTCGGTTAATTGATTTGATTCGCAACGATTTTTCTTGCTCGAAAGTTGCGCCCACACACACACACACATAGCCACATATGTTGGGTTAAAACGGCGTTAATTAAAAAAAAAGAATTCTGCATATGCAATGTGTCCTTTTCGCTTGCGCACTAATCCTTTGCACATTTGAATGCAAATGGACAATTGTGAAATGGCAAAGCCAAACCAAAAAGGACAATGCCTGCCTGCGTGCGTGCGTGTGTGTTCGCTTTGCTTTCGTTTGTTTGTCCAACGACCATTGATGACTGACCCATTGACAATTGGCACACCTGTGCGAAAGCAAGCATTTTAATTAAAAATAATAATTGAAAGTTTGGGAAATTGTATGCAAAAATATTCACATGATCGGTCGGGTCGGTCTGCCGCCATGCACGCGCGATTGCTTTGGCTCAGTTTGGCCAAAATCGAACAACAGACAGACAATCAATACAACGCCAAGATAAACAAAATAACGACCAAAAGAAAAAGAGTTCTCAAATCAAACAATAATAATAAATACAACAAATCGCGTGTGTGTTGGGAATGGGCAAACAATGCTCAATTGAAAGCAATTCACTTCACTGCCGTGCGGCGCATAGAAGGGTTAAGTGGCATGAGATACCGTTTGGCTTTAAATTGAACGAAATCTGTTAACTCATTTGATGCACGTTGACATTTGGTTATTTTCGGGGGAGTTCGAAGTTATTGTTGTGCATCGATTTGATGATTACTAAGCAAATAAGCCGGCTGAACGCGTGGGCGGCATGTGCGCATGGCTCACATGTTTGTAAGCGACAACGATGACGCTGACGGCAGTGAAGAACGTTTGTCGGAGGCATGATGGCATGATCTCAAGTAGTTCCTACGCAATGCCATTGAGTACAATTTGAATTTGGTGGTTTGCAAGGAGTGTTTATCTTATTATGCTCACCCTGACTGGTCAGCTGTTTCGTAACGTTAAATGTTTGCCGCAGAAAATTCATATTGAAGTATCCGTTGATGTTGTCCTGCAAGTTGTATTCTCTACTCTTGTCAGCTTTGTTTTGTTTTAAGCACTAAGCACCATAAATAGTTTATTTTAATTGATATTTTTATTCACTCAATTTAGTAAAAAAAAAAACATAACAATACAAAGTAATAGGGATGAGCAATTTCTCAAAACCTGTGATTTTTTCACAGTCTTTCGCAAATAACAGTGATTCACTGTGAATGGAAATCAATTCAATATCTATAGTTCTTAGCATTATGTACTCTTATGTTTTATTTCAATACACTCCACTTAAAACAATTTATTGCTCATACCAAATTATCAAGTGTATATACACCTTGTTTTATGTGATGTGTAGGACCAAGTAACATAAGAGTATATAATATTCGGATCAACGAAAATAAGCCAAATTTTGAATTTGTAAGTATTTGAAATCATTTGCTTTAAATTGACAATATTATATAATAATTCTGATTGCCTTCCTAACATTTCAAACATTTCATATTCTAGACTAGTGCGCAGCTTGGCCACACTGTTTGTTGGTTACTTTTTTGAACCCCACATTTCAATTACTAAATATTTTAATTACTTTTGCTGCATGTTTCTAGGCTAGTCACCACTACATGACGCATTTCATAACATTTTCTTATAATTTGTATTTGTCAAGAAAGTTTTAGCGTTATGAGCTGCACCAATAGTACAAACATAAGTCATTTGAATATCGACGTATTTTGCTTGACTACTGCCAAAAACATCAGTTAAATTTAAACCTGGAAAAGATTAGAGAAAAGTAGGCTACAAAATTATCTCAAATATTTTCATTAGAGTCTTCCATTAGAGTGATATTCCAAAATTTTAATTTACATAAACAAAAAAAAAATAAATAAAATTGCCTGTTGAAAATGAGTGAAACACAGACACCACTCGTGCCTTGCGAGGATACGAATATTTGTCCAGCCGAAATGCCAATCAAGAGCCGCAAAGCATTTCTACAACAAATGGTCGACAATCTGCCAGAGACGGTTCACAATCGTATAATGGCAATGAAGAACATACAACTGCAACAGATACGCATGTCGGAGAAGTTTTTTCGCGATGTTTATGCATTGGAGAAAGGGTACTATGAGCGTGCCGAGGAGCTGCTCGAGATGCGTAAACATATCATAACTGGCCAATATGAACCGAAAAAACAGGAAAAGGTATGGGAATTCGAAGAGGACGAAGTGGTCGAAGAGATCAAGAACAGTCCAGAGTTCCAGGAATTGACTCTTTCGTTAAAACGTATGCCCAACGATGTGCGCGGTGTGCCCAAATTCTGGCTGACCGTATTCCGCAATGTATCATTACTGTCCGATTGGGTGCAGGATCATGACGAGTCGCTGTTAGAACACCTGATTGATATACGCATCAAATATGAGCCCGACGCGTATACATTTGAGTTTTGGTTTGAGCCAAATAACTATTTGCTGACGCCGATGTTATCAAAGAAATACTTCTTGCGTAATTTGGCCGACGACGATAATCCATTCATCTTCGAAGGTCCTGAAATCTACAAATGCGAGGGCTGTTGTGTGCCCTGGCGTGATGGCAAAGATCTGACGAAAACAGCGGCTGGCGCGCGACGCAAAAAGTTTCACAGCAGCATCTCAAAATTGGTGCCTCGCGAATCGTTCTTTCGCTTCTTTACGCCACCTGCCGCCGTCGATTTGAGTCTCGCCGATGAGAAGACTAAGCTGGCATTAGGCGCCGATTTCGAAGTTGGCTACTTACTGCGTACACAAATTGTGCCTAAAGCGGTGCTCTTCTATACCGGTGACATAGTCGAGAATATTAACGAACCGGAATATGAGGACGAAGAATACCAATCCGAAGAAGAACAGTCGTCCTCAACCACAACCAAGAGCGTCAAGCACAAGAAGAAGCGAAAGCAATAAAGGCGCACGAACAGCAATCATCTTAAATAGTGCGACACATGTCCAACTAATAAATCACTTTGATTTTTTCATGTAAAAAACATTTTTGGCGATATTAAAACATTTTTGGTAATTTGGTAATAATTTAATGTATTATTAATGTATCTAGTTGCTGATTCAGGCCTGAGCTGAATGTGGCGTTTCTAGTAGCGATTCTAAATTAAAATCATAATCTTTTGTCAACACGAATGGAATGACAAAATTCATACAAATACTTATAGCTATTTTATACTTGCGCTTATTTGTTAATATTATCTTATGAACTAGAGTCGAACTATGCCAAAGTCAAGTTGTTTTAAAAATTCTTTTTGATTGTTGGTTTGCGCGCTTTGTTTTCGCTTGATTTATGCACCTCAGTGACATTTAATGTGGCAACTAGATTACTCTAGTAGTTAAGCTCATTACTAGGGTTCGTTCTCATCCTCACTGTCCGACTCTGATGCCGAATCTCATTTAAATATACTCGTATAGTACTCCTCCTCCAAATCGTAAAGATCCATCGACATTTCATCGCGCAGTTTCATCAGCTTCTTATCACAATCGATTTGTGTTGCGCGAAATAACTGTGAATTTCCCGTAATGGCCTCATTCACCGAATGGAAATCGTTCAGTATAAGATATTGTTTTAGATCGGAGACAAGCTTCATGAGCGATTCGCCAGCACGCACTAAAAAGTAATTAAGAATGTGATTAGAAAAAGACATGAACATTGCAATGAATTTACACAAATCTTACCCATGTTAGACGCACGCACTTGCATCTCGAGACTGTCCTGTTCGGCTTGCACCGGTCGTGGTATTTGTGGATGCGCTTCACGGCGTGCCATTTTCACGATCTCTGCAAATGCAAAATGTAAAAGTGGGAGTGTGTGTTAGATTCAATGTCAAATCAAAAATAGCTCTATGTTACATAGGGTATTATAAGACATGCAGCACTTAAACTCGATAACTAAACTTAAGTACTTAAATGTTTAATGGTACGTGTAGCGCCACATAACATAAGAATATCTAATATTGAGCACGTTTGTACGAACAATCAAAGCTGTCGTCGACTCTGTCTGCTGTTGTTGTCGATGATTCACGATTGCGGCGGCGTTGGGTTTTACCATTGCTTCTCATTTAATAGAAATCATGCGTTTTAGTAAAAGTCCAAAACAAACCAAATTAAAGAGAGCAAAAAGCTCCAGAAACAAAAAAAGCAAAAAGAAGTGACGCTTTGATTGTAAATTAGATAGTTTATCGCCGATACCGACGAGGCGCGTTTGGAGGATGCAGCTGATAAGCTACAGGATCGATGATCAATTGGACGACGTTGTTGTATTAGTCTTTGCCAATTAACAAGAAGTGCCCGGCACAATTGGCCGATCACATGTGCTTGGACAAGTTGAAGCAACAATGGCGCGTCCATGGCGCATGTGCAACGACAGGAGAAGGTCTATATGAAGGTCTTAATCTACTATGCCACATGTTGCGTCAGCATAAGCATTTCATGCAATAAAGCTCTTCATAAATTGCAACAAAATTGCAACAACGAAAAGCGAACGAGCACTATGTTTAATAGCGACTTTTACCACATGCAGCATTTTAACTTTAAGACACAATGACTAAACGTAGGAGTGTCTAGTGTTAAGAACGTTGTTATTAGGTGATGTTAGTACATCAAACCTGTCGACTCTAGCTGCTGTTGTTGTTGATGATTCACGATTGCGGCAACATTCCTGTGGTGGGTTTTAACGTTGCTTCGCATTTCATCACAAACATGCGTTTTTGCAAAAGTTTAAATCAAAACAAAAGAGTGAAAAAAGCGTCTGAAGCGAAAACACGTAATCAAAACAAAAAACAAAGTTGTGGAAAGCAGCGACAAATTGGCAGAGGCGCTTTGAGCGAAAACTTAATGATTCGCATCAGACACGTCAGTATATCGAACGGACCTGGTATATGACCATGCAGCCAATGTGGCAAGAGCGCAGTACAAGTTTCTTTTCCATGTGATAAACAACAAGCTCCATGGATTGTTTGGATAATTCGACACTTATTGAGAATATTAACAAAAGTGCGGTCAAAACAATTTCAATCATAAAGTAATACATTGGACAAGGATAAAATAAGGGCACAAAAATCGATTTTTGTAAACACAACAGTAGTAACAACTTAACGGAACGGTACACAAAAAGGATATCAGTACAAGATGGGCAACTCATTTACAGCGTTCTTCGATTACTTCTTCGCCAAGGAAGACGTGCGCATTCTAATGATCGGTTTGGATGCGGCAGGAAAGACAACAATACTGTATAAATTGAAATTGGGCGAAGTCATAACTACCATACCAACAATTGGCTTCAATGTCGAAACGCTCGAATATAAGAATATCAAATTCACGGTGTGGGATGTTGGCGGTCAGCATCGCATACGTTCCATGTGGCGTTATTACTTTACAAATACGGGGGCAATTATCTATGTCGTTGACTCCTCCGACGTTGAACGTTTGGGGACTGCAGCTGATGAGTTACGTGATGTAATGATAGATGATCAGCTACGCGACGCTGTCGTCTTGGTCTTTGCCAATAAACAGGATTTGCCCGGCGCACTGGCACCGGCCGAATTGGCCAAACGCATGTTCTTGGACAGGTTGAAGCAACGATGGCATATCCAAGGCGCTTGTGCAAAATCAGGAGATGGTGTTATTGAGGGTCTTGATGTACTGCGCGACATGTTACGTGAGCGTAAGCGATTGTTGCGCAATAACTATGCATGAAGAACAACACAATTGCTACAACGATCAAGGAATTTCAATGAGAATTCCACACTTATCATATTCATATTGTATATTTTAGTTAATAACAAAACAAAAGCCAAAACCAAAAAAAAAACTGTTTGTGCATTGTGACAAGATTGATTTCATAGAGAGGGAATGGCTTACGAACTCGCCGCCAAGCAAAGTGACTCCGATTGCTGAATTCGCCCGAAAGGCAACTGTTTTTCGTGGCAGCTACGCGGTATAGGATTTCAATAACAAAACAATCAAACTAACTATAAATATTGGCACGGCGACAGACGCGGACAGCAATGCGAGAGCAATTAAACAAACAAAAGCAGCAAGTGTGTGTGAGGCAGCAAGGAATTTGTCGCAATGCGTTTGCATACGCCGATGCCGCTGTCAGTGTCACTTTAATACGCTCGCGTGAGACAAGACAAGACAAGACGAGATGGGCAATCGTTTGTCCGGTCTGATGGGCCGTGTGTTTAATGCGAATGAAGCGACCGTGCGCATCGGTATGCTTGGCATGGACAATGCCGGCAAGACGACAATATTGCATCAGTTGAAACTGGAACGTGAGAATGTCTTGTACGTGCGGCCGACCGTTGGGTTTAATGTGGAGTATGTGCGCTATGGCAAAATGCTGTTGAATATTTGGGACGTTAGTGGTGGCAAACCGGGCACGCGTGCCATGTGGCAGCATTATAATAAGGATACACGTGCGATTATCTTTGTTGTCGATTCGTCCGATACAATACGCTTAGTGCAGGCCACCGAGGAGTTGCGCTGGCTGAGCATGTTGCCGGAACTGGAGCATGCTGTTTTTCTTGTCTATGCGAATAAGCAAGATTTGCCCGATGTGCTGACCGCCGAGGAGATTGTCGTCTTGTTGGCCCTCAATAATCTACATCAATCGTGGGCCGTACAGGAGTGCTGTGCACTAAATGGTGTTGGGCTCTATGAGGGACTTGAACAATTGGAATTGATGCTGAATCGGGCAGAACGCAGCGATTGTGCTGCGCGTTGCATTAAATGAGACAGCCTGCCGGCATTTGTTGTTCCGAATGTATGTGTTTAGCACTGAGCGTTCTAAAGTTACCTTCAAAGTTTTCCAGCATACATTTGACGTCCTCCTTAAGACGGGCGTTGTACGATTTCAGTAGCGCTTCCTTGGACTGGGGCAGCGAGCGTGAAGCCATTTTTTTATAGCTTTAATTAAATTTAATGTAATTTTAAACACAAATTGACTTTTCTAAAAGTGCGTCCGACAAAACCACTAAAGATAATAAAGAATGTAGTAAAAAACACCAAACTGAAGCTCAATCAGCTGTACATGAACCATGACCCAATTCAGTTTTTTCATAGTGAATGCTACCAGGGCTGCCAACTTGAAAAACATAGAATAAAATCTATTGCTGTATGTGTCTCTTAAAATGATTCCCACTTGAGATAAAGCAGCTGCAAAAACACAAATCCTTGCGAGTGGTTGTTGTTTTTTTTCCGTTACTTTTAAAAATGTTTGTGAAGCAAAAAAGGAGAAATATAACACAATCATTCGACTGCCATTTAACTAGAAATTGGTTAACAAAGTAACAAACGAAAAAACTTTCAAAAAATTTTACTCAACTGGTAGGCAGTTAATTCTCTGTCAGAAATATTTTACTTTAATTGGGTTTTGTGCCTACGACAGGAATAAAATTTAGTTAAAAAAATAAAAATTAAAAAAAAAAAAAAAATTTTAAAATGCCAAAGCAAATAAGCAATAAAAATGCAAAAGGCGAAGGTAAAGCACATCGATCAGGAAGAAGCGAAAATAAAAAGGACCTCAGCGATGAAGAAAAGAACGCGCGCAAACGCAAGAGGAGATTGGAGAAGTTGAGGCAAAGAGAGCAAATGAGAATTGACCAAGAGAGCTTGGAATTTGCATATCAAAATGGGTACGAAAATAATGCTGATCCAGTGTGGGGCGTAAGTCAGAACAATGAGAGTAGAGAAAATACAAGTGGATCACAATATGGGAGCTCAATGGGAGACCAGATGACAATCGAATTGGCTGAGCAACGTGCGCTGGATCAATGGATGGCGGAACAAGATGCGATAACATGGTCAAACAGGAGTTCAACTAGCTATGCTCCAAATTTTGAATTTGATGTTGATGAAGCCTTCTTGGCAAACTATAATTCGGAGGAAATAACGCCAGGCTTATATAACACGGTAGAGAAGTACCCATTGGCGGAGGATCAGGCGGAGACTAGCGAGATTAAGTACAATGAAATGCAAGGAGAAGTATTCAATGGCATTGAAACGGCTAATGACAATACTGAGATAGCAATACAACACAACGAAATGCTCACGGACAATATTGGAAGCACAGCAATGAGTTTTGAAGAAGAGACAAGCACAGTGAGCCAATTGCCAATTGATACGATGTTCCCTATAGTAATTGAAGTGGATCTTTCAAACATTAATGAATACTTACATCAATACACTGACGACAGTATGTATAATGTAGCAGTAGAAGAAGCAAAGATAGAGACACAGCCAGAGGCAGAGGCACAGCCACCGGTGATTTTGCCGGAGCGCAAAGAGCAGATAACACAGGTTCCGAAAATACCACCAAGCGTTAAGACAGATACAAATGCCTCAGCTAAAAATGTACAAGTCGAGGGTGCTATTGATTTTGAAGCCGAAATTGATAAATTAATGAGTCAACCAAGTTATAAGCAACGTACTAACCAGAAATTAAAGATGGAAAAGGAAATGGCCGAGGCAACGGCTTCAGGTAGCTTTCTGGGCAGTTATGTGGGCATGTTGCGTAACATTGAAGCATCGATGCAAAAAAACTACACTGAATTGATTCAATTGGGTGCGAAGAAACTGCGCACCAAGCGCAAATTCGCCGACGGCGAGAAGAAACCCATGCCGAAGAAGAAACCCAAAACCAAAGAAATAAAACAGGCTCTTGAAAATTACTATAGGGGCTTGTTCACCGCATCGAAGCAGAAATAGAAAAGATAAAGTCAAGTTAGACAGTGAGTTGAGCACGTTCTGGATATCGAAGGCGCAAATTTATCTTTAATCATACGAACAATCTCATAATCTAACTAATCCCAACTGAATTTTGTTTAAAACATATCCTTTTATTTATTTTTCAATGACAATTTACCACCGAGTTTCCAGCACAAATACGTAATGTGCGGAATGACGTATGTAACCAATGAGCATTAGACACATAGAGTAGAAGAAAACGGACTTTCTATTTCTCGGTCGTTTTCTTGAAAACTCTAATTCCTTCCAGAAGAGCAATCTGAGATTTACAATTTTTACCAAATTTGCACGCGAAAAATAAAAAAAACAGAGGTTTTTTTTTTTTTTTATTAATTATATCAATGAATGAAAATGAAAACATTTTTTTTTTGTTGTACAAGAAAATAACTATATTTATATATGTATATAAAATGTATGATTTTCATTTCCTTTTAACTGCTGTGGTTTGTTAGAGGGTAGAAGATAGACAAGTTAACAAAAACGTTCGATTCTATGTTGGGGAAAAATGTTGCCGACACATGTTCGTTGGCAACAACAAATGTAAACGAAAAAATGACAAAATGCAAATTCTGAACATCCCATTTTGTTTTTAATATTTTATTTGTTGTCTTTTTTATTTAAAATATATACTAACGCCTAGTTTGAAAAAAAAGTGTATATATTTATAAATGGGTCTATGTGAAGTTGATTTGTTTGCGTTTATGTAACTGTTTGTGTTCGTCTCAAGCGCCCTTCCTTTTTATGGTTATAGCCCATGTGTGGGGACTTGCAATTTGACAAAAATTTCAATTCCAATTGCATTTTCGCAATTGATGTATAATGTATGCGCGAACGTCTGTCCATAAGAAATATAAGTATGTGTGTGTGTGTTGAGCCAATTCTCGAGTTCATCTACACATGGCAACATTCAAGAGAATATAAAACAAAATCCAAAATATAATAAAATGGTTAACATTATTTTGCATAAGCATTAATCTATGCAGTGCCCTCAAAGTTCAAGTCCCCAGACAACACTTGCATAACTTTTACTTTACTTGCAAACGTGCAAAAAAAAAAATATAAATTAAAAAAGAAATCTCCCTTTAATCGACGTGACTTAATCGTATTCATAAATCAAGCGAGCGAAACATATTGAGATCGTTTCAACGATGAAAGTCTAACGGCAATTTATAAAACAAGGAGTGAGGCGAGTTGGAACCAAAAACAACTCATCATTGAGCAGCAACAACAATAATCTCTTCACATTCTCAAGACAACCGCTCAAATGTATACAAAAAAAAAAGAAGAAAAAAAAACAAACAACAAACACAAAACTTAATCAAGTCATCATAATCAATACGACGATCAATTCGCGTGCGCGTTCTTCAATATCATTAAAATATGTATTGCATTTGAATAAATATTAGAGAACTTGTTTTTTTTTTTGTCGTTGCTGTTGTTTTTGACGCTGTCTCCCCTTCCTTTCTCTATCTCCCTCTCTCATTATTATTTGTCAGTTGTAAAGTCTGTGTGCAAGTGTGTGTAGCATATAACTGCAGGTGATGTGAGTGCGTGTGTTTGTATGTGTGGGTGTAAAAGATCATAACTTAAATAACTAAATTAAATCTAAAGCAGTAATCATCTTTTGTCAACGCCATTATTTGTTTTTTTTTTTAACCTTTTGTCGTTGTTGTTATTGGCAGCTAATTTTTTTTTTTTGTTTTTTATGTTTGTTTATTTTAGGTTTGGTTTGTTTTTCTTTTTTTTTTCTAATCAGTTGGTAATAATGGCGTTGACTTGATTAGACATTTTAAAAATAATTTTTTTTATAAACTTCTTTGTTACCCAAAAAAAAAAAAAAAAAACAAAAAATAGTTATAAGCAATCGCGACTACTGCAGCTGCTGGTAGTGTTGTTGCTGTTGTTGCTATCGATATTCTTAGTTTTGTTCCAGCAATTATTATGCTTGCTATATACACATATATGTATATATGTATGTATGAATATACATATGTAAATACATATATATATATGCTGCGCCAATGTTCTCTGCTTACTTGTCTGCCGATGTGGGCAAGCTGTCAGTGCTAACGCTAAGCGCGACTTTTTTAGTTGCTGGTTGCTGCTGTCCATCATCTTTGCTCTGTTGATGAAAAATGTGTTAATAAATTGGATGCAACCCTGGTACATTGTATAACACTCCTCACCAGCAAAGTGCTGCTATCTCGCTTGTGCGCTATCATTTGCGCACTCACACCGGCACCGCCGACACTTGACTTCGTCGTTCCGTCACTGTTCGACTTTGAGGCATTTGTGGTTAGCTCAGCACTGCTGCTTGTGCTTATCGTAGTTGTATTTGTATCCGATTCATCGGCAATAATGGCGATTGTAGCAGCAATTAATTTCTCTTTATCCTTCTTGATAGCATTAGCGTTGGTGGCAGCGGCGACAACGCCAGCTGCAATAGTAGTGCCGCTAACTGTTATACCGACGCCTTGAATGCTTGTAACGGCACTGTTGTTATTGTTGGCAGTGTTGCTAGTGTTAGTGCTGCTGCTTAGGCTGCTACTGCTGCAGTTACTGCTGCTATTGTTGTTGCTGCTGCTGCTGTTAATGGCAGTCGCCAAAGCTGTTGATGTTGATGTAGTATTATTACTATTGTTGCTGTTGTTGGTGGCTTTATCTTGTTTATCAGTATTTGTTTGTTCGCCGCCACCTTTTTGTTTACTGGCGTTCAACGTCGAAGTTTCATTTTTTTTCTCGCCACCTAAAAGTGCACTGTTGTTGTTATTATTGCTATTAGCACCAGTTGCTGTTGTTGTTGTTGCTGTTGCGGCGCTTGCTGTAGTATTTGTTGTTGCTGTTGCCACACTAATATTTGTTGTAGATGAATTTTCATTAGATGTGTCCAAATTATCAATGAGTGTCACGTCACTGTCACCGCTTGTATTGTTTATATTACTGCCACTGCCGCTCTCTATAGCTGACGTTGTTGCTGACAAACCTGAGCCTGCGCTCGCGCCAGCTGTTGTTGCTGCACCGCCAGCGTTTGCAGCTACTGCAGCATCACCATTATTCACAGCAGCATCGGCAGCATTTATATTACTTGCAGCATTTGCCGCTTCAGCGGCGGCCTTTTTATCCTCATGCTCCCTGATTATAATATCCAGATTCATGCGTCGTCGATTATTTGTATAGAATGTGCGTATATGCGCCTCTGTTTTTGTGCCAATTAACTTGGCAATTGCCTTTGGATAGAAAAAAAACAACACAAAATTAATAAGCAACTTCAAAATACAAATGATCAACTATTATTACACACCTGAAAATCCTTGCCGTGATCACCCATAAACATCGCCGCCAACTGCATTTCATCATTGGTCCAACGACCGGTTATACGTTGCGTTTCAACGGTTGGTATATCATCGCCATTCGCTTTAATTTCACTACACTCTTTGTCCAGCATTTCGATCTTTTGCTTGTTGGCCTGTATCTGTAATAGGAAAAAGCGGCGTGTGCGAGCACGTAACATGTAAAACAAGCGAAACAGACAGTCAGAAAGAGAGACAAAGAGAGTGGTTAAGAAAAATAAGAGGAGAATAGTGACAAAACAATGAGGAGTAGTTTAGGTTGAATGTTTGTATGTCCAGTGGATCATTATGTGAGTATGTAAACATTTATGTATGTGTGTGTGAAATGAGTGTGTTCGCTAAGCATGCAACTAAACTATACAATTATATAATTTATAAAACTAATATTAAGCTAGACTACTAGACTAGAGAGAACCAAAGTAGTGGGCACAAAGGCATAGAGTATGGTATGTACATATATTAGATAGATTTGATTGTTTGTTTGTTTTGACAATATTCTTACTTCATCCATTAAACTAGCGATTTTCCGGTCGCCCTCAGCCAGATAATCTTCAGTATTTGTGGCCGCCGCCAACGCAAGCAAATCATCATGGTTGATGTACATGCCACGCGGCGGTTTACGTTTTGAGCGATCGGCGCCAAAACGCGAACGTTTTCCCACATACGGACCGGACGTCGGTCGCTTATTGCCAGTGCGTCTATATATGTATATATATTTATATATATATACACATATATGTATATAGTGTACATGTTTTTTTTACGTTTTCGATTTGCATGTGTAACAAAAGTGTAGTTTCAATACAATTCGTCACACAAAATTCAAGAAAAAAAAAAAAAAAATTGCATTTCGCCAAAAATGTCACAAATTTGTTTTTGCGCAAGAGAGGGAGAAGAGAAGCATGGAAAAGAACAAAATAAAAAAAATAAAAAAAAAAACAAAACAAAAAAAAAACATTAACAAAGATCATCATTATAAACAACAACAACAACAACATTATCGTCAAACCAATGTACCTCAAATGTATGTGACAACTTGAGCAGAGCGGACCATGTAGCGACATATGCAGTTGATGACACGCGATACCGCAATTTTTACAAGAACCGCCGACGCCGCCGCCCATGTTCTTATTAGTGCTTGTGCCACTGGCAGTCGATATGCCGCCATTACTGTTGTTTAAACCATTTATAGGCGCTTTACTGCCATCTAAGGCCGCATCATCATTACTATCGTTACTGCCGTTGCCGCCACCGCTTATAACATCAACACCACCCATTACACCATCAACATGCCCACCAACGCCACAAACAGTTGTTAATCCCCCAATGGGATTGCCTGCAGCGCTAACATAACTCAAATCCGTGTCCATATGCGCTGAACTTAGGCCAGTGCCGGCAACATTTTCACTGTCCGTCGTTTTGATCAATTCAATGCTGCTGCTGCCTCCGCCGCCGCCACTGCTGCTTATGTGTTCATTGATCAACAGCTATTTAAATAGTAATAAAAGAGAGAAGCGACGATGACAGGACAGTAGTAGTAGAATTTGATTGACGTACGTAACGGGATCAAAGAGTATTTTGCATTAGCAGTGGTAACGTTTGTATTGGTGGCGTGGGTTGTTGTTGTTGTAGGTGGTAGTGGTGTGATAGTAATGTTGGTTAGTTGTTGGTTGTGTCATTGTGAATTTTTAAATTGTGGTCATGTTGAATTTTGTAGTCGTGGTCATGTTGGTAGTGGTTATTATTGTTGGTGATGGTTGTCGTTGTGGTGGTGGTGGTGAATTAGCAGTGGCAGTCGTTGTTACATTAGGAATTTACAACACGGTAACAGAAGAAGCAGACATGCGCGCATATAAAATGAGAAAAGAAGAAAAAAATTTACTTTAGTTTTTATCTGTTGATGGCTAATCTGCGGTGTAATTTTTTTTCTGTTCTTAACTTTGGAATTTATTTAATAAATATGTTATGTCTTATTCAACTGCTACCCTGGCTGCCTCTGCTGCTACTGCGCCCACCAAACGAAAATCATACAAAAAACAACTTGCTTAGCTTTCTTACATGTGTGTTTGTTTGTTTGTATTTGGTATGAAATGTCAAAATATACAACATACTTTCATACATACATATGTATGTATGTATGTATGTACAGTAAATAAAGGACAAGCGCGCAGTAATAATTTTTTAGGGAAAATTTTAAAAAGAAACGTTTACTTTAAAACAAAATGCGTGCTTGAAAAGGAAAGAAAGGATTTTTTTTTGTAATGAAACAAGTTTAGTAAGATACATATGCGTTATGTGTGCGTGTCCGAAACAGTCATAAGAGACTTCAAGAGATTTTCTCTTGTAAGTCAGTAAAGTTCAGTTTAATAGGTGATAAAATTTATTAAAAAAGAAGTAATTAAATAAAAGTTAAAACCATAGTTATACCAACAACTAATTGACTATGTCTATTTTTATTTATTTTTTCTTTTCAATTCAACTTATTCCGATCCCATTAATATTAATAAAAAAAAAACATGCAAAAAAAAAAAAAAAAAAAAAAATAAAACAAAATATTTGGTATTCTTCTTCTTAGTACTTTCCCCTCTTTTTTTTTGGCAATTATAAATCACCGTTACATGCAAGCAACCAACAACATTTCGTTGTATACTCAAAGCAAGCAAAGGAACGTTTTGAAGACTATTGAAGGCAATCCTTTGGCACCATTTCACATAAACATTAAGTACATAGCGCAGGTTAGGGTAGGGCGTTCAGTGAGCAATAGACACATAGCGTAAAAAACGCACACTTAAATTTCTTGTGTAAGAATTTCAGAAGTTTTGTTGTAGAAGAACTTTTAATTTTAGTTATTCACTTTGATTGCTGTTCTGTCTTGATTGAAGTATTGGCGAAATCGAGACAATATCGAGTTTCGCTTGGGTAAACGTATTCTTCTTAGGGTTCTGATAATTCTTCACCGAGTTTTCAAGCCAAAATTGCCCGAAAGCGTCCGTTTTCTACACCATGTGTCGATTGCGCATTGGTGCGAGAGAGACCGTCCTCCTTTGTTATATGTTTATTATATTGATTAGTTAGTTACAAGTGTTGTATGTGTGTGTGAATGATTGGGTATGAAGTTTGCGTATTAGTTTATAATATATGCATGTGTAGGCCTTGTATATGATGTATGTATGTATGATTGTGTGCATATTCTATGTTTATTTGTCTATAAAATGAATAATAAACACATCTAAAAAAGTTTCAGTTTGTTTTTCGTTTTTGTTTTTGTTTGGTTTAATATTCTTGCAGACAGAGACAAGACATTTATTTATTAAGTAATTAATTTACTTCTCTTTTTAACATTAAATACTAGCTCATTGTTGTATGTAAGTGTGTATGTGTGTGTGTATATGTGTTTATATAATACATTTGAAAAATGAAAAAAAAAAAAAACTGTCTTAGTTGCTAATTTGTTAAAACTGTTATGATTTTTTTCGTTTTTGTTTTCTTTTCTAAACATGAATCATATAACAAGATTTGGCTAACAGCAAAAAAAAAAATAAGAATGTTAAATAAAAAAAATAACAATTCAAATGAAATATTAGGAAAACATTCTTGTTTCTTTACATTCGATACAATTTCAAAGTTATGCAAAAAAGTTAGTTTCATGTTAATTACCAATGCATGTTTATGGTGCATGTATGCATGTGTATGTGTGTGTATGATTGACTTTTAATGAATGCATGTATATGTTTTATATATGTGTACGAGTAGCGAGAGCAATTATTTGATTACATAACAAATAAAAATAGTACTAAAAACTATGACTTAACATTAATTATAAGCTCCTTTTCTCACATCTCTTCGCTACGTGTCTCTCCACAACCGACGCACTTTTTCTTTTAAATTTTTTTTGCCCTTTAATAGATATTTTTTAAGTTATTTTTTTCTACAATGACTCTCTTTCTTTTGTTTTTAGTGGGTTTGGTTTTTTTTTAGTGTAAAATAATGCGGTAATATAAGTACTACAAAAAGTTAAAAAGAAAAATTTGTGCATTAATAAAAAAACAATGCAATAAAAATTTAAAAATAAAATTTACTTCTGGTACAAAACGCACTAAAATTTGGAGAGTATTTCTTCCCCTTTATTGAGAGTGTTTAAAAAAAAAAAAAAATTCATACGTTTTAAGACCTAAGATTTATATGCTTTTATGCTTTTTAGTTTTTGGTTTTTTTTTGTGTATGATTATGTGCGTGTGATGTGTTTGAAGGAGGAACACAGATTTTAAATGATGTACTTTGATAAATATATACTTTTTTTTGTTGTTTGTAGTATTTTGCTTGCTTAAACCTACTTCGAACTGATATTTACCTTTTCATCGGCATCGGATTCTTCATTGCTGCCAATTTCACTGCCATTCTCAGATCCTTCTTTGACGACCGCCTTGACAGCTTTCTCATGGCGATCAATGGCGCTCGATCGGTGTCTTGTCTTCTTCCATGAATAGTAGTACTTGACCAGGCTAGCAATCGATTTGTCCGGCAGCTAAATCGGACGTTAGGAAGAAGAAAAGAACACAGTCAGTTTAAAGTTGCAATGCACAAACATATTTGTTTAAACAAGTATGTTTCTATGTGTTATGACACCCATACCATTTGACGTATACGATGAAAGCTCTTGCCGTGAAATTGAAATGCTTGCTCAAAGAGCACTTTATCCTCTACGGTCCATTCATCTGGGAATGGCGTGAAATTGGCCAAGTCCAAGACGGCACGTTCAAGATCATGTTTGTGCCAAAAGAGCATGCCCAATGCCTGTTCACCATTGTAGCCGTACTTTTCCTTTGCCACGGCGATGTACTCTTCCACTGCAGTTGGTTGTTTAGAGTAGAGAAAGCAACATGTTATCAATCAAGCTATCAATCTTTCTACATAACATATATTAAGCGTAAACGCAAAGGCGTACAGCAGCAGGTACACGGCAACGGGAATACGCGTTTTGCATTTACAGGTAATGTGACCTTCGATGTGTGTCGGTGTTTGATTTGTTTGGTGACTTACGTTTTGCGTCCGGTATGTCCTTTGTCGGTGACCAAACAAGCAACGCACGTTCGTTGAGCAGCTCCGGTTTGCGTTCGATTTCGTTGATTAGCGGTGGACAGACGGCTTGATAGTCGCGACCAACGCGAATTTTCTCTGTAAAAAAGATGGCAGGTAAATAGATTAGCATTTGTCTAAAAATTTCAATTGAAAAATTATTCTGACACGTACCCTCATATTCCGATTGTTTCGATTTGGATTTTCCATTACGTTTGACCGCTAATAGCAGAGCATTAGTAGATGAAGAAAGGAGAAAAGTTAAATATACACACACATAAGCACATACACACGCATACTTACAGTTGTCATCATCAGAACTTTCGGGTGTGCCGAGCCCAGTAGCGCCAGCTGATGTTGCCGCCGCACCACCAGCACTGTGGCTCTGATGTGTATTGTGACTGCTGCCTCCATTGCCAGTGGCGCTGCTAACACCACCGCCGCCAGTGGCAGCAACGCCGCCAATGCCATGGCTGTTTGGGCTAGGACCACGCGAACGTCGGCCATTTCGTACCGGATCCGAGTTGCGCTCGGCCAATACCATTTTGTCGCGTATCAATTGCGCGCGTTTATTTTGTTTCTCCAGCGTGTTGCGTTATATATTCCAGTCTGGGCGATATACGCGAAATACTATTTGACAACTCTCCTGTCGTATCGTCGATTTGTTTAACTTGTTGTTGGTGCTGTTTAAATGCTACAACGCTGTAAACAAGCGAACAAAAGGATTTTGATTTTTAATAATTAATTATTTTTTCTGGTACTTAACGTTTAACACAAACACACATTTGAATGATAAAAGAGATTTTGGTAAAACAAAAAAATAATAGTAGCGCATGCAGCCGTCACAGTAAACTAACTTTTCCTTTTTTTTTCCTTTCTTCTCTGTCCAATCAAACCCCACACACCGCACACTTTCAAAATGTTAGTTACGATATTATGGAGCGGCGCTGCGCTGCAGGAACGAAGAAAAAAAAAAAGAAACTCTGCAGCGTTTGCAGCGTGTTTGGCGAGAGTCGTTCGAGCGCTGTTGTTGCGGCCGTTTGTCAAGTCGCACTTTTCACGAAACGCTCGCAGTGCGCAGAGTTGATTTTTGTATAAGCGCAGCAGCGGTAGCCGCGGCACTGCGGGGCAAAAGCAGCTGAGCGCCGACGATTTGACAAAAAATTTGAAAAACCAAACGACTTTGTTTGCCTTACGGTTATCTCATTGCACTCGATTATATTTTATTTATTTTTGCTTTTAGCGATTTTTACATACGTGCACTTTTTCTCAACAAAAATGATTTACCCACCAACTTTTTTTTTTACTGGACCGCTAGAGCATTTGTACTGTATGCTAGTTTCGCTTGATTTAAAGATTGCTTGCCGACGCGCTTACTTTTGCAAAAATTAATATACGTTTATTTTTTTTTTTTTGGCTTCTTAATTATTAATTTATAATATATATGTATATATTTGTATGTATATTTTACAAAAGTCTATTATATATTTCAGACACAAGAAGGGCAAGGCAGCGCCAAATGTACTAAGCGCGTACGAAGCTGAATTGAACTACTGACTGACTGACTCCTGAACTGAACTAAGAAACGACAAACGCACAGAATGAACGGGGTTGCTGCAGCAGCCGCAGCACCAGGCAAGTACACAGCACACTTTCCAGAAAACTTCACGAAACGACCGTATTCAATGTTGCCAGATCGAAAAACTTGTGCAACGACAAGTCAAACAGTCAGCATTTTGGCCAATGTTGTTCCACAGCGTTGCATTTAGAGGTTTCTTTATGCTGGGTGGCAGTACATAATACTAGTAGTGCCACTTTATTTTTTATTGTGTAAAAATTTTTAGATTAAAATTTCGAAATTTTGACCGAGTTACAGTCATTTAAGAAACATCAGGTTACCATGATTTCATAGTAGGAAAAATTAACTGAAGACTTATAACTTGATTTCCATTAATTTTTTTGTTCGTTTTTACGGTGGCTATCGTTAAGGAGACAGTGATTACTAAACTATGTCACAAAAATCAAGGCCATTAAAATTAAAAAAAAAAGAAAGAAATTTTTCCACATACCTACAAGTTGGACGGATCGCTTAACTAAAACCACTTGAGTGGATGTACTGCTAGATACAAACCACAAATTCTTGTTTGTCAGCACTTCTGCGTTTATTAGCCAGTGCTGCTAATCTTCAAAACTAGTTCATAGCTTGATGATCTGAAGATAAGCTAGCCTTTGTTGGCCAGTTTATCTTTAGCATGGCATGGCCGTCATGGTTTTACAGAAATTCTTGAGTCGTATTAAAAGTGCGATGAAAATATTAAAATTTCAATCAACTTGTTCAGCAGCACTGTTGTTTGTTGTGAAACAGCTGGTGATGTATTGGTTTGACGTATGTCGCGGTACCTCCGCTGCAGACAAGTATACCGCTATCATTAAAGGCCTTTTATTTTCTGCTTCTTTTACGACACAGCGCGACACTTTAACGCCAGCATGGTTCTTAAGCGTAAATTTGGACTCATTTGCGTTTCTGCAGTCACGACACCGTTTGCGACATACAAAAAGGTGCAGCACTGTTGATTTGGTTTAGTACAACAATAGCGCAGCAAAGTAACGCATATAAGCGGTGGAAGTGTCGCGAACGATAAAACCACAGCAAGTGTTTTAATCAATTTGTTGTTAAAACACACACAGTCACGGTCGAATTCCACATAAATTAATACAATTCGCTGAAAATTGTAATACTTCTATAAAATGGCAACCCAGGCAACCGAAACACAAGGCTTGCAGAAGTCCAAGCGACCTTCAGGTGAAAATTTACACACATACGCACTGTTTTTTTTCTTGGTTGTTGTTATTTTTTTTGGGACAGTAGCTGTCATTGATGATATCAATGAACAGAGTGACTAATACTATTGATTGCCTTAAGTTTGTCTAAATCGATTTTAAAATGGTCGCATTGTATGTGGGTACTTATGTACGTCAGTACATGTATGAGAAAGCATTGCGTGCTGCGGTCGTTTAGTGGGCGCGCGCCTACAGTCAGCATTGATAAGCGTCAACGTCGCCCAAATGTCAATCAACATTATCGGCAACAGAACCAACAGCAATAACAATAAATGTTAACTTACACAAGTTACTGATGTGCCTTTTAATCTTGTAGATTCGGCGTTCAAGCAGCAACGCTTACCTGCCTGGCAGCCCGTGTTGACCGCGCGCACAGTCTTGCCAACATTCTTTGTTGTCGGTGTGATCTTTCTGCCCATTGGCGTGTCATTGTTGCTATTCTCCAACAGTGCCACCGAATATGTTATCGACTACACCAATTGCGTGCAAACTAACGAAAATAATAAGACATGTGCAGAGTATCTAACAACACACGTAAACGGCCTATGCAATTGTTCGATTGATTTTGTTATTGAAAAAGATTTGGTGGTAAGTATTGTAACATACATATTCATTTTTGCTCAAGTAATAATATGTCTGAAATCAAAATGATGTTTATAGGGCACTGTTTATATGTACTATGGTCTAACGAATTACTATCAGAATCACCGCCGTTATGTTAAGTCGCGCGATGATGAACAATTGCTGGAAATTTGGATTCGTCGCCAAGCAACGATTGTGAACCGTTTGCCTATGACTCGAATGATAAGCCCATAGCGCCATGTGGCGCCATAGCCAACTCGCTCTTCAATGGTATGTCGTCTGCGTATTTGTTGTTTTCGGCACGCTTAAACTAAGTTGTTTTTGGTTTTCATAAAAATAGATACGCTGACACTGAACATGGGCACGACACCGGTTGGTCTGTTGAGCACCGGCATTGCATGGCCCTCAGATCTCCGCGCCAAATTCCGCAATCCAAAAAATATGAATGAGGCGCTGGCAGGCTATGCAAAGCCAAAGTTTTGGCAAAAGAATATCACGGAATTGGAAAATGGTTTTGAAAATGAAGATCTTATCGTTTGGATGCGTACCGCAGCGCTGCCCAGTTTTCGTAAACTGTATCGCCGCGTCAACCAAACAATGCCGGAATTCAAGAATGGTCTCAAGGCTGGCAATTACACACTAAACGTTGAATACCGTAAGCTTAAATGCAATTGTCTCTAATTCATGTAATATAAAGATTTGTCTGTTACTTACGCTTAGAATATCCGGTCACATCATTTGATGGCACCAAAAAGATGATACTTGCAACGACATCTGTGCTCGGCGGCAAGAACCCGTTCCTCGGCATTGCCTACATAGTTGTAGGCTGCATTTGCATAACACTTGGCCTTGCGCTGCTCTTCATACATCTAAGGTGCAGCAAGAGGTATGTCGCTGATTGATTGATTACTTGAACGTTGCTTTGACGGTAATCGTTATCGCATTTGCTTTGCTTCTAATCAAACTCAAATTACCAAATGCTAATCATTGTATTTTTTTTGTTTTTTTTTTCATTTTTGATTTTATATTATTTCAATTTATCTTTCCATTTTCGTTTGGCCAGCAACACAGAGATGATCAACGTTAATCCTCGCACGCCGTACTCTTAAGCGCGCCGGCGGCCATGCCCAGCCCAGCGATAAGCAACTTGTGCTGAATGCACTTGTCACTTTCATACGTACTAAATAATTCTTACTATTACTTTAATGACTTTTTTCAACTCGTATTCTTGTTAGTTTCAAGCAGAAAGTTGTTCGTTGTTTGAGTTTTGTTTTTAGTTTGATTAGAATTTCTTATTTAATTTTTTTTCTTTCTGAAAATGAAAAGCATATTTATTGTTGTAGTTTTTTTTCCTATTTTTTTTATCTGGAATTTTAGCAAATAATTTTCCTTGTGATTGATATGTATTCGTTTGTGCAGAAGATTTAATTATGTTATATAACTAAAAAAATACGAAAGTTATTGTAATTTTTTTTAAAAAGTCAATCTTTATAGTCGCAGGTACGCATACATATATAGAGTGAGTGTGAGTTATATATATTTCTATGCAGGCACACATACAAACAAGTATTCTAAATTGTATTTAGTTCATAGTTGCAAAACAAAGAGAAAATGAAAGATTTTGTTAAACTTTAAAAACCAAAAAAAAAAAACACCCTTTGTACCTTAATGTAAAAACAAAAAAAACGCTATTATTTTTTCTAATACTATTTTGGCATTTCAGAAATCAGTAATTAACACGTGAACAAAATGTATAAATATATTTATAAACCATCAGTCAGAATTGATATTTGTTCGCAGTAATTTTCATGTGAACAAAAGAAGAGCGTTTAATAAATTAATTAAATAATCGAAAATACCAAATGAGTGTTTGTCTTAATCCTTGTAATTTGCGTATGAATCATTTGCAAATGATAATGGTAAATGCTTTTTATGTTTTTTTTTTATACATGAAGAAGCGACGTTGATGGAGTGTGCCGGCGTATGTGGCCAACGGTAAAAGATAACGCTCGTGTCTAGTCTAGCACGGTGACTTGATAACGGTACATGAGCGTCGCGTCGATTATGAACAATCATGTAACGACAAAAAAAACTTTCTTCAAGCAAAAACCATTATATTTTTTCATAAAATGTTCGTTCTGACGTTTGCACAAAAACGTGCGCAACATTTTTTGTCTTACTGCAAGCTTGCACGATGCTTGCGCAAATGCTTGCTTGTTCAATCAGCTGCGAATTTTCTTCTTGTTGTTGCTACTGCAATGTTTGTTGTTATTGTGCGGTGAGTCACATGGCGACGACGCCTTGTTGGACATTTATGACTGCCGAATAATCGATTGAAGTATTGAAATTATTTTTTCTTTTTGCTCCAACACACACACACACACACACAGAGATATACGTATATATGCAATTGAGACGCAAATCAGCTGTTTGTGTTTTTGTGACATGAACAAAAATTGGACGTCTTTGTGGCGACCTAAAAAAATCTGAAAAACGAAATGTTAGAAAAGTTGACAGCAAAGACGCAGGCGCATTTTGTTGTTGTTTTTTGCCACAACTTGGCCATAGTTGTTGCAAGGAGTAGCATAAAATTTGGGTGGCCCAAGAAGCAAGCAATCAATGCTATGACATGTGTTTTCATACTAATTAAAATTGATCATAATAGGAAATGGGCATGGATTAAAGTGATTTTGATAATATTTTTGTAGATCAACAATAAAAAGCACACAAGATAATTGACAGTTTGGAAAAGCTTACATCGACGCCAAAAGAAAAATCTTGCTGTAAAAAAAACTTGTGTCGAATTTCGTGGGTCACTTCAAAAAGGCGCTTGTACGTGCTTATATATATGCTACTATAACCACAAATGTATGTACATATGTGTACATATATACATATGCCCTAATAGTACGTTGTAAATACATATATAGTACATGCTTATGCACGTAGTAAAAGTGTCAATTGTTGGCCTAGTATTACAACTGCAACAACACAACAAATGATGCGCGTGCTAACTAAAAGGAGATAGAGAACGAGTAAGGAATTGCAGTCGAAAGTGTTCGACTTCGACATACCCTGTACTTTAAATTTGTAATAAGGTGTTGCCAGAGCCGCAGGGGAACGACAACATGAACTCGATCTGCATAGCACAATCGAGCCCAAAAGGAATACGGAGAAGGACAGACGGAGATGATTAAATCGTATGCTCTTGCGATACTGATCAAGATTATATATATGTACTTGATTTCGTCTTCCACGCCTGCTTGTAGGTATTACATACATTTTCGAGCTGCACAAAACTAATATAACCTTGTGGCATAAGGTACAGGCTACAAAACGTACAAACGAACGAACGAGCGTAAATTCGTGAGAGAGCGCAATAAAAACAACAAATATGAAGTAGGCACGTTGTTTGCTTGCTTGGCTGGTAGGATTTTGGCTTATGCGTGTGAGAGCGCGATAAAATATTGAACACATACACACACGAACAAAAACAAAGGCTTTTTGCAAAAGGCACAAAGCAGGAACAAACCAAGCAGGTGGCGGCTGTCTATTGTATGGAAATGAGAGTGAGAGTCAGAGAGTGAGAGAGCAAGGCAGAAATGTGCAATGGGCATTACTGGCGTATAAGGACAAACATACAGGCAGGGCGGAGAGACAGATGTAATACCGAAGTGTTGTTCTGCTGATGATTTTGTCTATTCTTTTGTGCTCGGCTCTGTTGAAACGTGACAAGCGAATATAATAGTTTATGGTTGTTGTTGTTGCTGTTGCTGTTGTTATTATTGGTGCTGCTACTGTTGTAAGGCATACGTATACGCTCTGTTGGCTAAATTTCAGCGATTGCTGTTTGTTACTTATTCCTTTCATTTTCATACATATTTTCTTTTTTTTTATTTTCTTTTCGATTGCTCTTGCGCGCTGCCTTTGTTTGCTCCTTTGGTATTTTGTTTTGGTGTTCTGTGTTTGTCGTTCGCTTGGTCGCTCGCCTGGCTTAACGCTGTTTATTTGTAACATATTTTGATTTATATTTTACGCGTTGTTTAAACAATGTTGTTGCGCTTAATTATTGCTTTTTATTAATATCAATATTTTTTTTTTTTAATTTTTTCAAACTGCAAAAAAAAAGGAAACAAACGTGCTTGAATAAGCTCCTTTTCAACGCTAACGGTAAAACGTGCGAGTGTAACGGTCTCAATAACGGCAAAAAGCAATAACGCAACACAACACAAACAACAAACAAACCTAAAACGAAATTATTTAATTGTTGTTGGTTTTTCTACTCCTCATTTTTATTTATAATTATTTCTTTTCTTATTTGTGATAAATAATGAACAACAACAACAACAGCAAGCCACTCTAACAAATGGTGATAAGTAACAAAAAAAGAATTGTATTTAAATGGAAGCAAAAAGGTTGACGAAATGTGAAATAAGTTGTTTTATACATATTTTTATGCAGGAAATGAAGCCGCCTTCGGTCGTTTTATGATAAAGAAATATTACTTAAAAGCAACATGACGCTCAGCAATTTAAAAATATACATTTATGTATATACATAAGTATATATATTTAATTTACGGGAAAAATTTACATAAAAAAGAGTTGTGACATGTGTTGAGTGCAAATACAATTTTTAGTTTGTTATTATTAAATAAGAAAATATTGTTTTTGGCGCTAAATGTGTTTCGTGTATATAAGCATTTATATAATGTATGCATTTATTGTATATAATATACAAAAAAGTAGTACAACTGCCAAACACGTGCTTATATACTATAAAAGTTTGTATGTGTGTGTGTGTGTGTGTTACAACTACATAGGCACAGGACAAGGCACAACACGTGACCCAAATACATGACAAACATTAAGAAATGATTTTAAGCGCACACACACACACACACACACGCATAAGCATCAATGCATACACATTTGTATGCATAATTGTGTCTGTGTGTGTGTGTGTATACATGTCTTAACACTTTACTTCACTTTGCTTTGGATTCGTTGTGTAAATCGCCGTCGCCTTTGATAATGGTCTATGACCTTGTCTGTGTCGGTCTCACCTATATACAAAATGCCTCAAGCCACGAGCCACCAACCGCCCAACCACCCAACACACTTACTCAAGTGTTAACGGTGCATTTACCTTTGACCAAAGCGGCGACATTTAAAAATTAATCATCGCTTTATTGAAAAATCACATTTCCCAAAAGGAGATTTAAGCACTGAGTCATTAATATATGCACATAAACACCCACACATACATGTGTATAACACTTATCAAAGTGACAAAGCTCATTAAGTTGTGTTATGTGTGCATGCCAATGCACGACGCTTCAGCGCATACAATATTGAAAGTTACAAAAAAAAGGCAAAGCAACGATGAAAATGCACAAAATTCATGCAAACTTAAACTTGGGTATTTTTTAACTGTTTTTTGGGCTTATAGTCTTATGGGCTCATGAGTTTCTATGGTTGTTTACACGTATACGCAATATCAATTATTTTTTGATTAACGATCGGTGAAATTTTTGTAACTCATTTCCTAAAAAAATATGCCGTTTATGCCGTTGGAAATTGGAATTTCTAGAATAAATCTTACAAATGGAATTCTTTGCATACCATGTGCTTATCATTGCTTTGCTCTAAACGAAACTAAAAGTTGGGTTTTCTTTATCAAGTCTCGCGAAGAATGTCAAGATCGCCGCCGCAGCCGCGAATTTTACTGAATTGCGATAGGAGTGCTATGCTGAAGTCGTCTGTCCGACCGACCGACTGACCGTCTGTCCGTCCGAACAGCATGGAAACCACGCATGCGGGCAGCATTTTTATTTTAGATATAAAACAAAAAGTAACTCTTGTGTCGAAGGGTTCTAATTATATAAGAGTTGCTTGAAAAACCGTCTTATCGCAGGCTTCGAGTGTCGATTGAACGATTTGCTATGCAAATGTGTGGCCGAAGGGAGTGGCGGCGAGGCGCGTAGAACGGATGACGTTGATAAGGTACGATTTCGTACAATCGCAAGTGTATTCAACATGTGATGAATACACGAATTATGACAGAGTCTCAAATGAAAATGAGCTGTGCTGAGATCGTAGCTCAAAGCGAAACGAACTTGTGCGGGCGGGCGGCTATGCGAACGGACAGACGGACGGACGGGCTCTTGAACGGACTGTGCCGAAGCTGCGCAAGCAACTGATAAGGAATTTTTTTCCTTTTGTTACAATTTCAACGTTTGCGGTAACGGGTTTTTTTTCTCGCCTGTTGTGTCGCACTTCATTTTATCACAACCAACTTATATGTGCTGTAAATATGATTTAATACCCTACAAATGCCATGAAGTTCGTTTCAGACCATGAGTATGTAACACAACGCAGGAAAATCATGAGATTCTGTAAAGTCTGGGCTTGATCTGTGACACGCCCACTTCTCAGACGCAATCCTTACTCCCCTACACGCCACTGTTACGCCTTTAAGTTATTGAAATTGAAACTGCTTATAACCTTTACATGTCTTAAATGATTTCATTGAGAATTTCTTGCATATTGTTAAGTAATTTATCATTATTAGAGATAAATAACGTTGAAGATCATGTGTGCAGGCGATAGCTGTGTCGAGCATGCGCGATCGAGCCGCCATTGCGCTTTTTTCTATGGTTTTGTTTCTTCATATTTCGAGTAAGTATGTACAAACATATATGCCGAATTCATTGGAACGACGTCGGCGACAACGACGGCGGCGGCGACGCTTCAAAACCGTATTAATACATCTCCGTGGCTTTGAAATAATTCAGTTTAATTGCAAACGCGAACGCTTTGAGTTCCCTTTACTTCAACTTTGCATTCACTTCGATAAGTAAAACAAATACTTTTTTTTTTGTGTTTTTTACTTTTGTGTGTGTGAAAATGTCCTGGCGACTTTAGTGAAGATGGAATTGCAGGTCAGTCCGTCATTTGGCATTCTAGCTGTTGTTCGATATGCGCTAGCTGCCTTGTGAAGGGCTTCCTTGTAGTTGTACAGCATCCTGAGAAATGTGTAACAAGTGAAAGTGACAAAAACCATAAAAGATTGTATTTCGAAAAATATAAAATTTTTTTTTAAATTTTTTTTTAAATTTTTTTTATTTTTTTTTTTTTATTTTAACAAAATACAAGTGCAACAAATACTGTACTTGCGTTAGCATTAAAACTTGACTGTCAAAAAATTCATAAATAAATAAATAAAAATAAAAAATTTCAAACGTGAAAATTTCGCAGGACTTTTTTAAAGAATTAACTTTTACAAGTCGGCAAATATTTTTCATTTTTCTTCCGTATCAAAAATTATACACTCTCGTTCTACTTTCGCTACCATGAATCTCAATTCTGCGAATAATTTACGTCAACGAAAAGTTTCTCGAACATTTTTCATGAGCGCTTCCATCTAAAATCTAATAAGAATCTCGACACTACGATTTTTTTATAACTGTACGGCAGGAACGTGATTTCATATGATTTCGTTACATATTCATCCATTATTTTTTACCATAAATATTGTCAAATTTACAAGATCAATTTAAATTTGCTGAATAAAAAATTTCGCGCCTAAAACCACGTTTACGGCGTCGGCCATTTTGAAGAATTCGTTTTGCAATGCGCCAGCATCTTGTGTAACTGACGTCATGGTCCTGGCATATTGGTTGGCGTCTCGACTAAGCACTGCTTGCCGCAAATTTTGCAAGAAACTATCGACATTAAATTATGCTAAGTTTTGGTTGTCGCAAGCATAACATTCGGCAATATGATGTTGTATGGCGATGCGTTTATCGAGTGTTTACGGCTCCGGATGCGTTTCGTCGACAAAACGTTGGGCATCAACTCTGGCGCCATCTATTGTCAAGTTGCATTTGTCAACGTATAATCGGTTGGATTTATCGATTTAATGCAAACAGCTGTGCGCTGACAGCACTCTTCAAATTGAGCTTTCAAAAGAATTGATCCGGCAGCTCAAAGTTTCTGAAACAAATGCGCTTATGTGTCCAACTACCACGTGTAAAATATAGGAATACAATATTGAAACGCCAAAAATGTTCTGACTGCTGTCGAACAGCCTTTTTTTTCCAAAAATCGATTAATAATTTATAAACCGATTGTGGATACGATAGTTTTGCGAAGCAAAATAAATGTCATTAGATACTTTAATTTAATACAAACCAAAAAAAAAACAAACACACTTTCACTGACGCACGCACATATATGCACTACTACAACTGTAAAACTAACCACAGTCACAACAAAAATTAAAAAACGCGCATACGTAAAAGTTTATTTCCCAGTGTGGTAAAACATGAAAAGGATTCAGTAAGCAAAACAAAAAAAAAAAACACAAAAAAGATACAAAAAATGGTTGTTGCAAAAGTTACATTGTAAAGAGGGTGTAAAGTTCTATTGAGACAAAAAAATAAAAAAAGAATTCCTTGAAGGTGCATAAAAGTTACGAAGAAAAACTGAGACAAATAGGAAGAATAAGAAGCAGACGAGCAAGAAAGAACATCAGCAGCAGCAAAAGCAGCGTGTCAGTTGCGCTGTCGTACGGTCGGTTGTTCGGTCTGCCTGTCTGTCAGTCAGTCTCTCACTCACTCAGTCAGTCACTTTAGTCATACGCGCTATCGTTGTACATAAACGTGAACGTCTCTGTTTTTGTATTCGTGTGTGTGTGTCAGTGTGTGTGTGTGTGTGCGCTTATAATATGCGTAAAGTCAAATAATTGCAAATGTTATACGAAAAAAACTAAAAACGACAACAATAACCAACAAATAGAATGCCAATTGGAGCGCAGCAAATATTCAAGTTAGAACGCAAACGCGAGCGCATCTAATAAGAAGACGCCGATAGATAGACAGACAAGCTGACACATAAGAACAACAACAATCATCGGCAGCGTCAACGACGGAGACGGCGTAGCGGAGCTATCAACAACAACAGCAACGTACAATTCACACGCAGGTGCGTATTCAGCGTATGCGCGTCGTATGGCATAATGCAATGCAAGGCACCGTCAAAGCAGCAACAAAGCAGCGGTAAGGCAGAGGTAAACCAATGGCAAAGCCAACGCAGACGTAAAGAATTGTTTCTTTGCTTTTTTGTTTCCTACGCACAATGGGTATACACACATACATATGACACTGCATTTGCATTGAAGGTGTCTGCGTGTGTGTTATTTTTGTTGCCGCAATATTACAAATATTTTAATTAGTTTTTATTCGCAAAATACCAAAATATTTTTTTTTTTTTTCAATGCAGTGTGCGTGTATGTGTGTCGGTGTGTCGGTGTGTCGTCATCATGGTCATCGCATTCCGTATAATTTTCGGTGTTGTTTCTTTTCTGCAATTGCCGCTTTTTCCACATTTGCTTTACGCATTTTACAGCTATTGTATTTTAATACTGTTGGTGTATTTGCTATTGAATCTTTTCATTTTTGCCTTTTGCATGCACACACATATACACACAAATCTAACAAGAATTTAAAAGTTTCCTTTGAGCTTTTTATTATTTTTTTTTTTGTTGTTTTTTTTTGTCTTTTTGCGCTTTTGTCTTTCATTCGCTTTTGCATTTTATTTCAACAAATTTGGATGAAAAAAAAGGAGACAAACCACCGTTGTCACTGTCGCTGTCTCTGAACTTACTGACTGACAGACAGACATGGTTTAACGCGCCTTCAAAAACATGCCAGCGCAGGCTCACCCACACACACACACACACACACACAGGCAGTTGGGCAGATGACATGGCCAACCTGCCATACATGTACGTATGTTTGCATATGTCATGCGCTGCTCCGGCTCCGGCGCCGTAACCAAACATGCTCAGTTGTGGCGTCGCGGACGTCGTCGCGGATGTCTTTGCGTCTTTGCGTCTTTGCTTATAATTCTTGCTCAGTTCAGTTTAGCGATACATGCGCGAACAAAAACAAATGCCTGCGTGCCATAGAAACAATACCACAACCTCAACCGTTCCCCGCTCCTCATGCATGCCATACACCTGAGCATAGTTTACATATATTGCACGCGGTTCATGTGGTCTGCATGTGTGTGTGTGTTTGACGCTTGTCTATTTGTGCGCCTGACAGTTTCTCATTGCATTCTGCTGCTTCTTCTTCTTTGCCTCTTCTTCTTCATTTTGCATGCAATTAATATGAGTAATTATTAAAAAGTATTTATTTACCGACTTGTTTTGATTTGGAAAACGAAGTAAACAAAAAACCTGAAAACGCCCCATCATTATTTTATCCATACTGAATAATTTTAAGTTTCAAGCATATTGATTGCAACATAAAGCGGTTTGTCATATTTTCAAAATACAGTTGCTTTACATTACTATGCTTATGCGTATGCACTTAGGACAATGTAATATTAATACATTCTTCGCTTCTTGCTCGTCTAATTAAAATGTCTGTCCGGGACGATAGCAATAAGAAAAATTGATTTTTTAAAGTCATCTCAAAATCCATCAACATTCGGGCTTGTTGCTTTTTACTGCTTTTGTGTGCATGTGTATACATGTATAAAAGCAGTCATAAAACCACCACCAGTCCAATTGGCATGTACGTCACTTGGCTAAGGGGGTTGGCAGTGCCGTGCATTTGCATCTGTATATATGTGTGCCTTTTTAGGATCACGTATGTTTTTCTTTATGCTTATGGTATATGAAATATTATATTAAGTCGAGTACAGTTGGTTTCCAATTGGAAAATGTAGATATCTTTGATGAAAAACTGCATGCACATGCACACGCACAAAATTCTTAGTCTATATGGACAAATCGAGTTGACTGGCCGGTCCGTCGGTCATTCGGTGAGACGATTTTACCGTCTCCGTTTTAGTTGTTGACGCAGACGCATACATATGAATATACGTTGCAATGCGCTTGCGGCCCTTTTGACATTTCCCTTCTTCTTTGGTGTACTTCTTCTGCGTCTTCTTCTGAGTCATTCAATCCACCGAAAGACATTCAAAGAAAATAAGAAAAAAATCGATCGCCGCATGCGTAACTGTATTGATAATACGTACCGTTATCTACAAATTTGCGCTTACACGTAAAATTATTGATTTTTCTTTCTTTTTTAATTTTTATAAATCAGTCATATATATTATATGGCCCTCTGCCGTCGCAAAAGCATAACTGAAGAAGAAGACAATGCTTGATTTCTGTAGGTAAGTCATTGATAAATATATTGAGCAATAAGGCACCAAGGTGATGATGACCTTTTCCCGGGAATTCACTTTTGCGGCCATCAACTTTTGCGAGGTTTTACTGTATTAAGCAAAATGTCTGTGTGTGTATGCTTAACAGTTGGCAGGGCGCAATTGCCAAATTTTAGCCTTGAATGCGCAAACAAATCGCGGGAGAGGAGATCAAGTGTATGCGCTAAAACACCAAAACTTATTGTTAGGAACAATAGAGAGAGAGCAGAGCGAATGTGTGTGTGTGTGTGTAAGTGTGTGTCTGAGAGAGTTGACAGGGTGGGGCGGCAGAAATGTACAAGAAAACATTTAACAAAAAAAAAAGAAAATACAAAAATTTCATAAACATTGAAAATACACATGTATAAATAGAAAAGAATAGAAATTAAAAGGAAAGAAATGTGAAAAGCAAAGCATACAATTTTCACTACAATAATAACAACAACAGCGACCAACTTATAGCAATACG